>JANCMC010033750.1:0-10473 GCA_024363005.1 Charaxes varanes
AGCTATGCCTGGCTCCGTTATAAAAAAATTGTGGAAAAAGATTTACCTTGAAGGAATTCTGCTTCCGAATCAGGTATGACTGGTACTTCTACTCTGCCTTCTTCGGCGTCTGCTGGAAACGTGAGCAAGTTCACGTGGTCCTGAATGTCGTCCTTCGAATGCAGCATATCGAACACTTCGGATCTGGTAGTACATAGAAACTCAGTAACAGTCTTACACTACATATCTAAATTATTTGTATAAGTACAAAGCAAGGTCCGGGGCAAACGTTTGTTCCTATCTCTATTATATCTCATAGATTTATCACAAGAACGAAGAAGGTTTAATTTAAATGCGGTTTCAAGTTTTACAATCCACAGAGGCGTATTAATCATAGGGTCAAGGGGACTATGGCCAAGGGTGGCAGGTTGCGAGTGGCAGCACTAGCCACAACTTACACAGCTTCATTTGAATGATCATGTAGATGGCCGGGGACTTTGTGTAACTGTACAAAGTGTAGTAGTAGTGTAGTAGTATAACTTTGAAGACTTTAAGGACAAAAATGTACAAAGACTTTGAGCTATGTCTGGCTCCGGTATTAAGAAATTTCAAAGAAAAGGTGTTATTAACAAAGACTGCAACTCATTTGGTTGTATGTATAATAAACATCGAAACTCGCGGCATTCTGCTGGATTTTAATTAATGATTAATTTTTTTTTGTTAAGCTATGGTGGGGGAAATTCTACCGTACCAGGTCGCTGAAGATGGCCCAGAGCGCCAAATTTCAAAACATGCCACTGAATCCATATTATACATATCTGGGAAAGACGTGAGTATCTAAAATGATCCTAATACAAAGAGCGAAACCTTAGCACCGATTCTCTTGTTTTGAAAAACCAAAACGTAGCATCGCTTCCGCTGATAAATTCCCGGTGGGGTAAGTTAGTCATATATTTATTGTTAAAGAACAAGCTTCTTCTTGGCCTTTCAATGATTGTAGGTATATTTGGCCATGTGGCTAACCACATGGCCAAATATTTTCGAAGCCCAAATTGAGGCAACATTAATTGCCCGATCTGAGGTGGTCATTAAGTTCTCCTGCGTGCAGGTATTGGGGCATGCGGGGCACGACATAAGGTGAGTCATGGATTGGATTTCACCGCATATACATGTCCATTAGCGCCATCCGAAAATCCCCTTCTGAACATATTTTCCTAACTTTGGCCAACTTGAGTTCGAAGTCTGTTTAAAGACTTCTAGATCTGCCAAGGTAATCCATGTCCAGGCGGAAGATGTTCAGAAGGATCACAAACGGGCTTGGCAGCGAAATTTCGTCCTTGACGGGTCAAAGGTCAATGAATCTTAATAAGATTCCTACAGATTTTTAGCCTTTGTTGCACTGGTATGTAACTGTGCATTGGGTGACGTTTGTCTTGCACTTTTGCCGGTTACAGTAACGGGCTAATATACGTTATATTAATAAAGCGATGTTAGCTTTGCATTATTAATCCATCTTGCACTCTCACCTGCTCACTCCATCTTTGTCGTCGACTAACAGCTTTAGAAGTGTCGCGTTTGCTTCTAAAGTTTTGTAGCGGCTATTATCTTCAACTTCTTTTAAAAGATTTGGGGGTGTGTTGTCATTTGTTCTTTTATCTTCTATTAAGCTCTGGCTGTGACATAATCCTATACCTGTAACAAATAAATTATATTCTGTTATTGATTGTCAATTTTACATTAAAATGCATATTTATTTGTTTTTATTAAAAAAAAAATTAAGAGAATTTTGAAGGTTTGCATCACCAGGGTCTCATAAACTTTTTTAGGTTCAAGGCAACATCTTCATTCATCTCGCAAGTCCTAATTTTCAATACCTAACCCATAATAATATTATGGTTTCTTAAAAACTTATATTGTTATAATTAGTGTATTTTTATTCTAGCAATATTTAGGCTTCGTGAAAATGAAATTAAAATAAAGTGTTATTTCGGGTTAGTTAAAAAATACTTAAATTTAAAATTTCTTACGGCAAAAGTCACGGGGATAAGCTAGTTTAAAATATTTATATACTCAAAACGTTTTAGGCCACGAAGATATCCATACGTGTTCTTATCGGCGCGGAAAAGTCAATATTTATTTAAAACGGACGACCGAATGCAGAGGATTTTGTGTCGTATAGAGCCATTAGGCATCCAAGAGTAAATATAGTTGATAAACCAACCGTACAGTTCAATTAGTGGGTCAGATGCAACTCAAGTGTACTTAACGGTTCCTCAAACTGGATTCACATGGACCTTTCGAAAACTTCTCATTAAAATATAACGTTTTACAAGAGATTTACGAGATAGTAATGAGTCATGCGCAAGTAAAAGTATAATCGCTGACGTATCTCGACGGTGACACAGCTAAGCGTTTTTTTTAAATAGAATAAAAAAATGAACAGCTGAAAACATTAGGCGAGTCGACTAGTTTGAGGTTGGGACTCTCGTATCATAGAAAACATGCCTCGCCAGGTGCTTTTCAAAGCATCGCATAATTATTTTCTGTCATCAATCACATGTAAATAAAGTTGAATTATCGGTTGTTAACGTTTTTGTACACCACCAATACCCAAAAATTATTTTTTTAATTTTTTCTGTCTCTACCTATTTCTCCTAATGTGAGTAAGGTATAATGCAAAGTAATCTTTTTTTTGTTTTTAAATTTACGCACTACAGGCAGAGGCCCGTGCCAATTGTTATATACTTATCTTTTATTTTTTTTAAAACTTTTCTCTCTGATTATTTCATTAGCTTACCATTTATAGTTCTACTTGAGGACCAAAATGAGAAGTAATCTTCGGAATGTTCTCTTTCGTTTTAATGGGATTTTGACTGATTGGAAGAAAAAAATCGTAGAGCTTACATTACATTTTATGCAGCAAAAATTTAGTCTCTTCTCTACCTATTGGTCAAAAATTAAATTCTAGTCTAATACGCTGGCTAGCAACGGATCAAGAGGGGAAAAAAATCTTTGGTATCCGCCTCGGAGGACAGTATCAGGGGCCCTAAAGTCATAATATAACATGATTAAAAATAAAGTTGCTCAGAATAAAGTTGTCCGCGTTATCCAGTCTCAGCGCATTAGCTACTTGAATCCC
Source organism: Charaxes varanes (assembly GCA_024363005.1). NCBI lineage: Eukaryota > Metazoa > Arthropoda > Insecta > Lepidoptera > Nymphalidae > Charaxes > Charaxes varanes. The sequence continues at coordinate 3,119 of JANCMC010033750.1, forward strand.
TGATGGATAAACTGCTATATTTATTAGCCTATGTGCTATGTTTATTAGCATTGGGAGCTAATGCAAACTAAGTCACGGTTTCAGTCTCTCACAGGGAGCAGTATACTGCTTGCGTGACCAATTAAAACTAATCACATGTTAATACCACAAGACGGTGGGCAATTTTTCGTTGAACAGTTACAAATGGAAGATTTAACTCGGCTATCTAACTTAACCGCTTTCACTTTGAATTATGAGGTTACCGTATCTATGTTTGGTATATTAAGCAAAATCTGCATAGTGTGAAAAGAATCGCTTTCACTTTAAATTATAAGATACGACTTGATATTTGCGTTTTCTTCAGATTCCTCTTTGGACAATGGGTCTAGGAACATAAAGGCTAGCGTCCACATCTTCGCATCGTATGAAAGGGATCGTAGTATTCTTTGTATTGAAAGCCATACAAGTGCGTCCACTTATCCGCATCATACGGATAGCACGAATCTATCCGTCGGCAATGCCGATGCATACCGATGACGTCATACGGTATGCTAATCTAAATAGAGTGGCGTCGGTAATCCTATTGCTCCTGATACTGTGGCCTCGTTGTATAAAAAAATCCCTTAGATACGATGCATCCGATGCGTACGATACGGGTACGTGAACGCCTGCCTTAACTAGGAATTTATCTATGTTAAGGCCTGAAATACTTTTATTTTCGGCGTCAACCAAGTACAGACATCGTAGACTCATCCAGATCTAAAATGCATTTTATAAAAGAAATATTGTAAACAACTGTTGTAATAAACATTCTTATATTTTATCGCCAGTCAATTAAATAGTGATTAATTCTAATCAGTGCAGGCAGGTGTACACAACTGTACTCCTAATTGGATTGCCTACGTCATTGTACCAGAGCGCTTCAGCTTTTTACGGGAAGCCAGATAGTCAGAGATGCACTAAAATCTGGGATTATTAAAGTAAAAAGTAGATTTTACGACGGTTACGTCAAAGAGATTCATGGTCACCTGCGAATCAGTAGGTACATGGCTTTGTTCTTAAGGTGAACGTACATGGCTACATTAAGTATATAGCTAGTATATCTCGTTCGTTCGCACGCTACAGCTGCCGGAAGAGCATTACAATTTCCGCGCTTTTAATCTGATTAAAACAAAAAGACTTGCGTGTCTCATGCCTGTTCATATTCGATTCCTATATATCACCGATTGGTATCGGTGATAACTATGAAAGACACAGTTAGTTCCTTGGTGCTTCCTAGTGGTGCCGGGGACTTTGTGTACCTGCGCAAAGTTTTGTAGTACTTTGTAATCTTCAAGAACAAAAATGTACAAGCACTTTTAGCTATGTCTCCGACATAAAGGAAATTAAAAAGTTGCAATATACTTTTCTTAAGCGTATAAGTTTTGACGTATTCATTTTAAGAAAACTTGATTTGGTCTCTGATCTCTATAATGATTTTATATAAAAACTCATTTCTGTTTATGAAATTCCTTAAAGTTTAATAACATGCTAATTATTACAATTTTTTTTTTATATTAACATCACGTTAGGTAACGTATGTAAAGTTCCATGTTTGTATTACCATAAGTATTGATTGACGTGTATAAAACCGCGGAAGGTTAACTTTTTGCTGCCTTTTATGGACAGGGCCTTACATGAAGAGCACACTTAATCGTAATGTCGATGGCGGCCATTACGTATTCTTAAATTAACAGACAGGTTATATTGATCAAATATTTCACGGTCTTGTGGAATTTATAACGTTCTATATTATCTTTATGTTAATCAGTTAAGTGGATACACATCAAAAATGTCTATAACTAAGCTATTTAGAAGTTTTTAAGGTCTTAGTTTAAACGAAAAAGCTTTACAGTCGGTGGCAAGAGCGTCGGCCAACCAATGGCTTTTAAACGAGATTTGCTTTACCTATCAATCAAACAAGTCATGTGAGTAGACTCAGAACTTTGATATCTTTGGATTTGGCTACTTTTTTGGATTTCTAGGTGTGATAGGCCGGGGGCATCTGTCCGGTAATTTTATAATATGCCCAATAGCTATTGAAGAGCAATATATAAACTATTATTTTATGTGTATATTCATTCATATTATTTTGGTATATTGTTTTCACCACGTAAGGAGAATGTGAAGTAATTCAGAGTACTATTGTTCTTCGGATCACTATGACGTGGGTCTCTTTAAGGCAAGAGTAAATTGGTTTATCATAGGCAAGCAAGCGTGTTACACCTTAGACTGTGTCAACACTTAAGGTCAGATGCGATAGCAGTCAAGCGCATGCCTATCTGGCATAAAAAATAGTAAATGAGGAACTACCTAATGAGTAAGGCATTACGCAAACAATAGATTTTTTATTATTATTTTTTTTTTTAAAGAATATTAGGAATACTTTTTTTAGGTATATCTAATATTCCATTTTCCCCTCCTACTAAGCTTGAATTAAAAGCTTGTATTAGGAGTGTGTGCGACAATACTCCAACGGCGGTGGGGTTTGAACCGGGTACCTTGCGGATTTCAGTCCATAACTTATACCGTTGGGCTATTGAGGCTCTGCGGTATAAGGTATGGACAGAAATCAGCAGGTACCCTAATAGATACTCGCAATGAATGTCTTTCGAAGCTGAATTTCTTTGGATTGAGACTGCTGAGGGTCTAAAACAGTGACTGTAATAGTAGAATAGCTAGTTAAGGCTATGTGTAATGAGTTAGTATTTAAACACACGCCAGTGCGATAAGTAAACAATCGCACGTGTTGCTACTGGTTCAGATTAAATTGCATTCATGAAATGATAGTACATAATATATTATGTTCAGAAAATTGTCTTTTTGTAGCGGACCAAAACGAAATAGAAGGCTCAGTAAATAGTTTCCGCACTTTCTTTGTTACAGTAGAAGACAATAATCTTTAATAGCGTTCTGCGAGTCATAGAACGTGTTTAAGAGACAATCGGTAAAGCATTGAAATATACGTATCAGTATTATATTATAAATCAAAATTAAAATAGAAATTTTAAAAATATATAAATAACATTCCGATTTTTTCGGTTACAATTCTATACATTGCCTTATGAATCGGTAAACTACATTACATGATGCACATCACTTTATGCTGGCAGATGCGATCGAACCTTTTTTACACGTCTTGATATTACATTGGCATCGAAAGTAGCCAAGATTTCTCGTCCGGGCAACATTTTTTCATTAAAAAGTAACCAGCGTCGGGTTTAAATTAATGTTGTATGTACGTGAGAGCGCACGTGCAAAAGAGAAAGGTATTTCACGCTGCGAACAATCATGTTTGATTGGATATTTTGTGTTGTGGAGTATGAACGAATATAGACGACTATCTTTCAAATTTACGATGCTGTTAAAAAATTATACATAGCGATTTAAATTATTACAACCTTCTTCAAGAAATTATTTAAAAGAATATTTAAAATAGTCCGTTCTCAAGTTTTGGCGGAACCACGAACAAACTTATAAATCTACTGGTTACCCCGCGAACGTCCGCATAGACCACTATTATCACTTAGGGGTTATAAAAAATAGTTTCTGACTGATTCTCAGATCTGTCAAATTCGCGCAAAAATTTTCATAAGAGTTGACCAAGCCGTTTCGCAGGAGTTTGGCAACAAACACGAGAATTTTATATATTAGATATACGTGTATATAAAAACGAAAGGTAACGTAACACGAAATCATGAAGACCGCGGGACGTATATTTAGCAAGACACTTTGTAGATTAAAGTTAGTAGGCAGCTGCTAATATAAATAAAGATTTATAAACCGTTTATAAAAAAAGTTAATTTGCCTCTTCTTGAAGACATTGGTCTCGTGTAAGTATTGCGACTAATTAGAAAATCGACAACGTACCTGTCTTTAGTCACGAATGAGCTATTTAGAACGCAGAAGCCTTGCTTTTATTGGCTTGCAATGCTGAGTGCCATACGGGCGGAGATTCGTTGAATAATCTTTATGCCGGAGCCAGACATAACTCAAAGTGTTTGTAGATTTTTGTCTTTGAAGACTACAAACTTCTACAAAACTTTGCACAGCTACACAAAGTCAACGGCCACAGTACATGATCTTTGAAATGATCATTCAAATGAAGCTGTCTGGCTCCGGCATTACACTTACGTATAATTCTTTTATAGGTGTGTTCGGCACTCAACTCCTTGATACATGTAATTTAAAAAAAAATCCTATGGATAATTTAGATCCATAATTGCACCGATACTTATGTATTCCAGTAGTGGTTTTATTGTGGCCCAGTTTTATTATATTTTTGTGAATTTTAAATTGAATCTGTTGGGTACCTTAAGGTATTTCTATAATGCCGGAGCCAAAATTGTACGCATAGGTTTATATTCTAAAGGATTCCAATATTTTAGAATATATGTTAACATTTCTAAATGATCTAAAAATATTATGTATTCCTAGTATTAAGAGTGCCCATTGACGACAGTACAGCGAATAAATAAAATCGTATATACAAACAGGCGTACTATTGTGTTCTCGGAACTGCAGCTAGGTAGTAATTTTACTATGCATTAATTACTATTAACAAAGGAATTTTATACTTACAAATGCATGCGGTCGCGTATATGGAAACGTGACTCGAATCCAAAGGTAGCCGACGACCGGAATAGATTAATGCAATACTCAAAACTGTTGTATATACAATATATGTAAAAAAATTGTACAAATTAAAGAATATAAATATAATTTCGAAATCTCGATAGCTCAAGCGTAAGAAGGACGGATTGAAGTAAGGTTTTATTTATTTATTACAAGGACTTGCAACCCTGTGGGAGAGACATTGGTGACGAAACACAGTCTATAACTATATCTGCACCAATGGTTTCTTTACATGTACAAAAAACTTGAGAAAATAAACACTTTATTTATTAATTTACAATACACCACATACAAGACCACTGCATTACATTTTTAGACTATATATCATTTACTTTTTTTTCTCATATACCTATAACAAGAGGTTAAAACGGTTGCTGGTTTTCTTGAAGGTCGAGAATTTTATAAAAAATATTTAAGTGGTATATAAATGGAGTTAATATGGGTGTGTTAAATACGTTGACTCTGGCTGTCTATGATAAAGTATCGCCATAAAACAGTCACTGCAGTGTGTAAAGATTACGAGATTCTGCTAGAACTGGTAAATATATATATATATATACTAAATAAATAAATATATACTATTATGTAAAGCTAGTATGTATATTGTTTTTCCTGTGGTATATGACTTGTGATGTATGTATTTATTTATAACAATATTAATCATAAAATAAATTATTCTGCATACATGGACTGTAAGAATGTTGTTACTCGTGGTGTATTTGAATGTAATAGACACTACGCAAATAGTGTTTGTATAGCCGAGGTTTTCCTCTAATATTTTTAATTTTCAACCGACTTTAAAAAAGAGGGAGTGTCTCAATTTGACTGCATTTTTTTATGTTTGCTACCTTAGAACTCGGGACCGGATAAACCGATTTTGAAGATTCTTTTTTTATTTGAAAGGCAGTGCTGGTATGGTCCCATTTCAATTTGGTTTCTTTCCGGTTCTGAAATTTTTAAGTTTGTTTTTTTTTTGTAAAATTTTATAAGTACTTGCAACTTCCTCAGTCGGGCATCTCCACATTATAACGGTACATCTTGTTAGACCTATAGGCATGATATAATATGACTTCAACGCGGACGAAGTAGCGGGTTCAAAGTAGTTCAATTCTACAAAAAGAAATATCTTCATCGGTGTGGATGCACCTTTATAATGGATTAATATTTATCATTAATTTTCCTTTATATCACTACAATAGCTACTTACCATTTGGTGTTATCTTTGTTAAAATATCATATTTTAATGTGTTAATCTGTACGAGTCCGCCCTATACAGATAGTGTTAATTATTATTATTATTACTACTGACAAAGTAAGCGCTTTATCAGCAAATATATATCGGATAAAACACCTTACGACGGAAAGTCAAACAATCGCGTAATCTAATGGATTATGCTGTAATGGAAATTTAATTATGAAATTAATTAGTGATAGGCAACTTTTTAAATAACTTTTCATTATTCTTCCTCCTCTTAGCGTTTATCCCCGCATATGCCAGAGTTAGAACGCAAGGTTGACTCTACAACGTTCAAGCCAACACTTTTCGGGCCTGCCACGCGGCAGATTTCTTTAGTCCTACTAGAAACCCTTATAAATTCGCTCTGTCCGAAAGTCCGTCCCACCCTCTAGGGTTTCCAAACCATTAGATGTAGAGACTTGAAATTTTCCATTCTGATAGGAACATCATTTTGAGTGAAATCGGACAACGACTTTTGAAGTTTTTAACAAATACTTTTATCACCTATCAGATACGGAACCCTTCCATATAAGCGTGCGTGTCTTTACTCTTGGCCATTTTTTTGATAGTATTTAATTATATCACTTTGATGTCAATGCGAATAGTCACTTTTATTTAGGTTTAGGTTTAAAGATATTTATTCTTAATAAGACAATACAGTCACTTAATTAAGAATATAATTAATATAGTACAGATATTGCATCTCGTCTGTTCACAATATTATTTGATATTGTAGTACTTAGAGGTACATCGTTAGTGTTCTCGATATTATTCCGATTGTATCTACGGTTAAAGTGTTTGTATTCGAAACGGTTTTTATCGCTACAATCACGATAACGCAAGTGATGATAGCTTATTATTCTTTCTTATCTGTTTCAAATTGTTATTGACCTCATTTGAAATGTAATCGACGGTCGCGATCAATCTGAAGTCCTAGTACTTTATCGTAAGAAAAAATCTATTAGATTACGATCAGTTAAACTATATTATAAACCAGCTATTTCCCGTGACTTCGTTTGCGTAAATTGCGAGAGCTCTTAGGCCTCCTTAATCTGGCCCTATCGTAAAAATCCTTACTTAGCGAAAGTCTACTAACTATAAACTACCTTCTTATCAAATTTAATCATTGGACGTCCCGCGATATTCGAGATATCGAACAAGTTTCGCTTTTATATAAATTTATGTACAGATTATAGATATACATATGTACATAAGACTATATGACACACGGGCATCTGGTGCTGAGGTAGTCAACTTAATGTTTGTGTTATAGGTACAGGTGCTTGTTATACACATTTTTTTAAAGGAATATATAAATAAATACATATAAGTAGATATTACACCCAGACTGAAGGCGGGAATCGATAACACAAACCCCGGAACGGAAGGCAGGGTCACTACCAACTGCTTAACCAGGCTGGGTGCATAGTATTGTAATGCAATTTATCTAAACTTTACCTAGAAC
>JANCMC010033760.1:0-57021 GCA_024363005.1 Charaxes varanes
TCTCATCTTGGCTAACCCGACTAATCTCTTGCCGTCATTTCTATACCTCACATACTCATTCCAGTGGGTATCCGATTTTGTTCTGGAGTACTGCTTCCAGGCATCCTTCTTGATCTTCACAGCTCTCTTAACTTCCTCATTCCACCACTTTGTTTTCTTAGTTTGAGGCCTTATTTTCTGTATACTACACACTTCTCTTGCGGTCTTGAGTATGCAGCCTTTTATTTCTTTCCAAAGATTATCGAGATCACTGTCAGACGGTCCTATCAAAGGGTAACTTTGAAAGGAAAAAAAAAAGTATTACAGATCTAAGTAGATTTCAAACCTATATAAACACACACTTAACCTATTTAGACACTTTTAACTACAAAGCTTAATTATTAAAATATTTAATATTAAATACGTTAAATTTTGTACAGATTGTCTTAACGTAATAAATAGATAATATTTTTTTAGCCTTTGATGCCTGTTTCATAAATGAGTTTGAGATATATGTTGATATGAACTTTTCCTCCCACTTCATTGGTGGGCACTGGGGTGCCTTGTGGAGGACACAATCACCTCCTATGCTGTGTGGAGGGAGGCACTGAGAAGGATTTGACCCCGAGGCAATTTGGCTCAGGGGCCTTTGGAGAGGTCACCAAGGCTGTTTGAGATGCCCATCACCAGGGAGCTATCAGGATGCTCTGGAGGGCATGCCCCGGCTCACAGGGTCAGTGGTGCTTCTTTAGAAGAAAGCTTTTGTCACTGTGCAGATCAGCAGATGGAAGAAGATATTTCTCCGCAACGTAGTACCTCCGGAAGGTACGTGAAGACATATTGAACTTCATATCAAGCTGTCATTTATTTCATTCCTTTGGCATAACTGTTATGTCAAATCAACCTTTTGTAAACTTTTTACTAACTACTCAAAATTATTAAACAGTAAATATTTATTAACTTTCAATACTTAATATTTTAGACAGTAAATAAGCACTTATTCTGCTTGAGCTGAATTACGTAAATTTCATATAAACCTCTGCTCTAACTGACTAACCTGAAGAAAGTGGCTAGCAATTAAAAAGTTGAGTACTATTATCCTTGTGTGGTAGGTGACTAGAGCAACACTCGAATTACTGGTATTAATCATGTAATTTTTGACACTGTTACCAGTTTGGAGGATTTTTTTTAATTTCAGATAGTTTCTAGTTAATAAATATCCTGAAGAATGTGCTACTACTTCAGGTATAGGCAGAGTAAAAGATTTTCAGAGTGGAGGGTGCTGCAGCCCTGTGGTGCGAGTTCAAGCAAGTGAATTAGCTTGAATCAGTGCAGATTCAGCGATTGTTAAGGCTTGACGTATCGGATCAGCTATAACTCTTTGTTTTCTGTTTTGTGTAATTTTGCAACATATTGGTGAGTTCTTTTCTTTTCGTTTTTGTATTTCCTACATAATAGGAATTTGATCGGGTGCTTTTGTGGAGAGGGAATGTCTGCAAGGCGGACGTGCTCGATACAAGGTGATGGGGCGGACGGAGATAGTATGGAGGAGCCATAATCTTCAAGGGTTAATGCGGCAGGAGCTGAGGAAACGACGGGGCTAATAAGAGAGGAAAGAGGGTAATTGATAAGACTCGGCTAAGCTGATAAGTAAGTTCGCTTAACGAAATTAAGCCGGGACGGTGGTAGGACATTTTAGCCAGTCCTAAGCTGGCAGTAGCTAAGGTTTAGCCCTAATGGCATCCCGCTGCCTGAGAACCCAAACAGTAATCTAATGTAATCAAATAATTACAGAAAACTCTTCTCGCTGTAGGTGTTTTATCCCCACTATTAAGGGCTCAAACAGATTTTGGAAATACAATAAATGAAAAAATAAATTATGATTAATATTTCTGATTTATGGCAATATTTTTCAATAATCTGTTAGAATCAGTTATAAAATTAAAAACCTACTTTTCTCCAAAGGATGTCTTCCGAAAAGAAATATTCGCTGAGCTGCCTTTATTATATTAGTGGCCACTTGATATTTAACAGGCTATAATAAGATTTTTAAGTTTCGGGGAGGTACAAATAGGTATTAATGGACGGCCATGATATCATTGGTGTAAACCTTTTTAATTATTATTTTTATAAGAAAAAACTATAAGTGCTTTCTAGGCTGCTTAGTTTAAATCATGTACATCATTTTGGAGGAGAGACATAAGATATACGCGAAATCAACACTTTTGGCGTGTTATCATTTTTATTTTATAACGTTTCTTTGAAGTTCCAAACGTTCATAAACATGAATTTCCTTAACAAATATAATTTCAGATGAAATACTCTAAAGCTGATTTTCAGTAGCTCCCTTTAGACAAACGACAACAACACATAATGACATTATGAATATAAAATTATGAATATAATGAGTTAAAAGGATTATGAGCTGGTCTATTTGAGCCTCTATCCGCCAAAATAGATTAAAACAGTCATTTGTAACCGCAAACAGGCTCAGCTCAGCTTGTCGATCCGTCTATCTGACTTTGTCCTCGGGTTTGCGGTGACGCACCTTTCGCGCACAACTATAAGTGTTTTAACGAATTTATACAGTTTCTACTTTGACCCGAAACTTAATTTGGGGCTAAGTTGCCTTCCATTTGATTTGATAAAAGTATCGTACTAGTGATGCACTTTTTTAGTTAGATGTACAGTGTAATGGTGCATTTAGACTAAGACACTAATTCCGACATAAATGTCAGACACTAATGTCTGTACATTTCACACTTGTACGGATTTTTTGTTCTGTTCACACAGCGGCTGATGCGACACTAATCATATTGTCGCAATAAATTATAAAGACTCGTGTTCATACAGAGACGCTCTATGTATACACCGAAGTGTACCTTGTGAAGTGTCGTGGTCTAAACGCACCATAATAACCATCAATAAACAAACCTTACATTACAGAAACACGCAGGTATATAAAATCGTTATTTATTTTTACAGTATTTCGTCCTAACAATATATAAAATCTCTTACAGTTGCACCCCACATGATATGAAGGATTATAAAATATATGTAACTATAAGCCTACTATCATCGTTAAAGTATGTTGAATCTGGCCTCATTAAAATACGTTGAAACATTTAACTAAACAAAATACGCTCGCATGCAAAAACATTAAATTTTTAACACAAAAATAATTTCACGAGATGAGTCAAAACGCTCATTACTTCCGAGTGGCGCCTCTAGTTAATTTGCAAATTAATTTGCAGTGAAATTATTAACAGAGAGAATTTTGTAGTGAATAAAATATTTTGCGGTTTTTATGGTACATCCTGAAGCTATGTTGTATGTTAAGTGCGTATATGTATATTTTGTCTGTTAATCCACATTAAATATCAAATTACAGTTTTTTTTTTTATTTTAAAGTGTTTCTTGTTTAACAAATAATCCATTGTTGTATTGAAGATAAATTAATTATTTTTAGATAAAAACAAAACCGCCTTAAACCTACGCCACCTCGGTACCAAGGCAATTAGGTTCCCCACTAAACTGATGGCACACACTTCAACACATCAGTAGGCCGTACTCAATCTTGCAAAAGTACCAATTATTTTTTGCTTTTTAGTTCCTTGGTGATTTGTGAAGGCGGTTTTGTTTTTAATCTACACGACGTATCTTGACTGACTCTACCACTTAGTCAAAGAATGCCCTATAGGTATTGATGATCATCGGTGAGTCAAAATTGGGGCTTTTTAGATATCAATAAATTCAAAACTATTTGAGCTTTATATGTATCATAAGTTCACTACTACCATGATGTAGCAAGAACTTTGTTTATCTCATATAACCAATAAAAAATTAAGAAAAATTTGTGATGCGTTTTCAGAGAAGGTAGTTAGGTAGTGCCCTCGCGCTTCGCTTGCCTCGTCGTGGGGTCACTCCCGTAATCCCAAATATGGGTAGGCTATTAAACGCAATGCTCTAATCAGCGGTTTCGAACAATAGGAAAATATCATCGATGAATAAGTATATAATCATATAGAGTTTTGTTGATTTCTCGAATACCCCATATAATTAACCAGATTTGCTTTTGAGGCTGGATTTTAATATGATAATACGCGTTGTTCAATTTTGCCTGTTTATATCATCGTCTCGGCTGATTCTTTAATTATAATAAAGCAGAAATAAATGGCAGTGGCAGTCCGAAAAAATCTTTAATACCCCCTAATGGCTAATTTACCTTTTAGGTGCATTAAAGAAGTGGAATCTATCTTCAATTTAGTTGTCAGCGGACAAATTATAGCAAACATAGGAGTTGTCACTTTGTTATTACTGCAGATGGTGGCAAGTATAAAAATTGTATTTTAATTATATTAGTACATACACAAATATAGGTAAAAATTAAGCAGTATAAGGTAACTGCAATTAAGTATATGTATGTTTAGTAGTGGACCTAGCAGACTATCTGCCCAAATCTTTGCCACTTTTGCACGCCCCATAATGCAAAGCGTTATGGAAAGTGTTCTACTCTGTAACCGCTAGGCCGATTCTTATCAAAGTTTTTGTGCATATTGGGTAGGTCTGAGAATCGGTCATAAACTATTTTTTTTATACCTAAATGATAAGGGACGCTCACGCAATCAAAGACGCGGGGTAAAGATTATGTTTCTATGTATTCTGATATTGTTTTTAAGAAGCTAAATGTTGTAGAATTCGGAGCGCACATTGACGAATACGCTATCAATAGTCAGCACCAGCTCTGCAATGCTCGGCAGTACGGGGTGCCTCATGTGGAACATTGGAGATATTCCTGTGGAGGTATGTTATTTCCTCTTATTGTGGTTCCATCTACCGGGGGTAAGCTGTCAGTTTGGCTATCTATAATATATAACTCGTATTCCAGGCAGAGCTTATTGCAACGGCTTTTTATTCCTCTGGATGGCAAAACTGTCAGGGTAAAAAATCCAAGGAAGTCCGCAATTTGTTGGTAACAGCCATGATGCAAAGCCAGGTAAGTTCAAGTCAAGAAAATAACTAAATTATATGTTAAAATAAGGACCTCCTTTTTTATAAGTATTAACATCATCATTATATAGTATAAAATGAAGTCGCTGCCTAGCGTTGCACGCGCAGATGTTTCAAACTACATAACAGATTTAAATGCGGTTTTCACCAATAAACAAAGCGATTCATGGAGAAGGTATCTTAATACATTTATGTTACATAACATAAACGCCGATAATTTCAATGGTCATTTGATCAAGTACTTCCTCAAGATCAGGAGCGGCATCTTTATACTTTTCAAAGAAATCATCCCCCACCAGCAGCGCTCCATTATATTCCGGAAAATAATTCTGGTCGTCCTCCAGAACCTTCAGTTCTGCCTGGCGGTTCAAACCATCGGTGGCATAGACTACGGTCACGTCAATATTTCCGTTCTGCACTGCCGAATATTTTAGCGTTATGTCTATTTGCTTGGCTTCTTTAAAGTTAAGTCCATAGAATTTCACCCTCATGTCGCCCCTCACGCGCCTCGTGTTCCACCCGCACGACGACCCGCTGCTAGTGGTGAGTGTGTTGTGTTAGCGTGCAGTACAGCAAGCACTCGGCAGTCCCAGATACATCTTCACCCTCATGTCGCCCCTCACGCGCCTCGAGATCGACCCAGCCGCCGGCCGGGAGCGAGTGGAGAGGGCGGTGGGCGCCGGAGCAGTACAGCAAGCACTCGGCAGTCCCAGATACATCTTCACCCTCATGGCGCTTTCAGTGCTTGCAGTTCCTCTTCATCATTCTCCTATGGTCATCTTGCGTATTTCTCCCTCTCCTATTCTATCCTTTTCCCTTGAGTCCCTATCTTTCGATTTAGTTCCTCATTCTCCTGTCGAATTATTAAATTCTTTTGTTTAATCTGTTTCAGTTATCTTTGCAATTTTATTTTATTTTAGTTTTATTATATTGATACTCTACTTGGAATATCTTTAATACCCTGCGTTGTCAGGGTTAACTTTTGCTCTTGCATTAAAGGCGAGGGTGCCCCGGTGTAGCTAGTTATCTCCTCCTAAATTGCGGATTTACATATTAACGCTTGTTGGCCCAATCTAAATTATGAGTTGTGGCGGGGTGTCTACCAAATATTATTTCATGTTTTTTTTTACTACATTTTTATTTAAGTTTTGAATAATGCATTAGTATCTAATTCTCAATTATTCGTATTCTATAAAAGAAATAATTCCATTTATTACACTGGTCAACACAATGTTAGTTTCCTTCCTGGGCGCAAAATGTAGGAATCCAATGGGACCAACGCTTACGTACCTTGAAATACTTGTGTAAAATAATGTCAATTGCTTGCACAATAATCCCTAGAGTTACTTAAATACCATTCGCAAGTCGGTCCTCTTTAGTTATGTCCAATTTTTTTCTCGGTAATTGCGAATTTTCACATGGACCCTCGCAAACTGTCATTTAAAGAAAGTCGATTATGTTGAACTGTAGCGCTTTATGATAGTCAAGTAACATTATTAGGTCAGCTTTGGGAAGGACGCTGGAGCTTCCCCCTGCTGCCTTGACCGAAGAGGCTCGCTCCACAAGAGGGCGGCAGGGAATGCTGCCACAGGGAAAACCCACCCAGGAGCCCCAAACCGGCCCAAATCCTGCCCTGAGCGCACCCCAGGGGCAGCGCTGAGCACCCCTCAGCACCCAGGGCTGCAGGGGATGCAGGAGTCGGCGGCACCGACACCCCGGCTCAGGCAGTTCTGGTGGCTGAAGCGGGGACTGGAGCGCGAAAATTTTCTATACTTATATTATCTTAACGTCTTTAGTAACATAAATATTCCTTATCTCGATTGTTTACTTTTTTACTGTTATTTAATTCTGTTGTCTCATTATTTATTTCAATTAGGGGTTAACTTACACATTTTTTAAATTATTTTATTTAATTTATATAATTTTACTTATTTATTTTTTGTATGAATGGATTTTTACATCACTAACACGTACTGCGCTTGAATGTGGAAGATTATATTATTTATCGATCGTCGCATGCTCTAACCTGTTGAACCACTATGTGTAAAGTACACTCTAAGAACAGGGAATGTCGCAATATATAGTTTGGTGTCCAAAGACCGGATTTTCCAAAAAGTCGTAAAAGGAGATGTTTTGTTTTGGTCCGCGATTTTCTACACTATCTAGAAAAAATTAAATAAAATATCTAAATAATTTGCAACGTAACATAATCTGCATCTGCCATTTGCGTTTTTGCAATGTTAACTCTGAACTCTTATTTTTTGTGGGAAATTGAAATCTAAATTTCATATATCAGGGAATTTAAAATCTGAACCTGAATTTAAGAAAACCCTGTCTCCACTTACTTGAACTTTTAGATCTATCACAAGTCTGTCATATGACTGTTATGTACAGAGTTCTCTAAGCAGAATTTCTTAAATCCATTTAGTATGACAACTGGCTCTCCCCACGAAAACAAATTTACCCTTCACTTTTTAAAATAGTAAAGGCTCAGATTCCAAATCAAAAGAAATAAGTTTTAGCTACTGAACAACAGCTCGGAAAGGTTTAATAAAACAAACTGATTATCGTAACAATCATATTAAGAAAATGTATAAACCTATATATTAAACATAAAATAAAATACATAAGATAATCAAAACAAGACATGATAAATAATAACTACATTATATATAGTAATATAGAAAACAAATCTCAAAAGAGAGGTTACTTTCATTAAAATATGTATGATACTTATATATTTGTTGTAAGGAAAAAAAAAATCCTAATCCTAGTCTTTCTGCAACTCGATGGACCCAAAGCAATTCTGATCGTCACCTCACTTTGACTTTTTTTCACATTTATGGGAACTTATATGCCATTAGATAATTCTATTGACAGTGGCACTATTGCAAATTCGCGATCGTTAAAACCTGCTTCTCCATAACAACATTTAAGTATTTAAGTTTTAATCTGTAAAGATCTAGGCATCTTTGTTGAAAACATTCTGATTTCTGAATGTCTATTGTCTCTGTGTGCCTAACTGTTCGAAGAGTAGAATGAAATATGGATGTAGACTTGTTGAGTCTGTCCATGCAACAGTGAATTAAATGTCAGAAAGACGGACATGGAAAAAAACAATGTGAGTAAAATAATGGCCAAGTCTAAAACTTGAGACACATGAAAAGTGAAATTATTCATATCATTAACAGTAGTGGCGCTTGAGTTCAATCTATTACTATAATGACTCATGTCGAGAAATGCCACAGTCGTCCAGGGAAGGAGGCCATACATTCGGGACACTTTATGGTATCACATTTTGAAGCGGAAGAACAGGATGAATTTGATGACCTTGCCATACCAATCCCTGATGAAGAGCAGAATGTCCAAAAGGAATCTGCAATTGCGACTTACAATTTGCCAGTGTCGACTCAAACATTGCAACTTCCTGATAAAGAAGACAATAAACAACATCAACAACTTTCTATTGAAATATCACTTACTAAGTTGTTTAAATGTATGACTTTGGCGTATAGGTAAGTTAACAAATAAACGTAATCTTTTGTTGCTCTTTAAACATATGTTGCCTTGAATGTGGATTAAATTTGATGCTAAATACTCAACAAACATGGTAAAGTTCAAATCGATAAGAAAAAGACAATTTAAATAAAGAAAAGGACATTTAATTTGTTTGTAATACATGATTTTATGATTTAATAAAAATAATATTATTTATGACTATCACATTCATTATTTTGTAAAAATGAAGAACATTTTCTATGTGAGTTTTGTATGTAAAGATAACAACAAAGGTCATCATAGTGTCTATAAAAGACATAGGTCACCGGTTGAGATAACTTGGTCTGTACTACATAATTAATGACATATAAGTTTTATTATCATGAATTATTTGTTACTATAATATCATTATGAATAATAACAGCAAATATGTTTTGCATATATTTTTTCTATTACAAATAATTTTAAAACCATACAAAATCTAGCAAGTCATTGTAACAGTATTACATTTTTACTTTCGTATTTTCTATTCACACACATAAATTAGGTATCAATTCGCCAAACTTTCTGATAAGCAAATAACTTGTATACTGCGTTCAGTCTATAAGCACGCCCCTACACTAAAATTCATTATTTTAAAACGTGAAAGTAATATTAATTGCAATGCCTGCTTGTGTTTGTAAAAATAAAAAAAGTCTGTCACACTAGTTTTGTAGTGTGATAAAGATTTTTTAGAACAAAAACAGGAATTTTATTTTTGATCATGCAAAAATAAAACAACTAATAATTAACTTAATGATTGTAGTCAAGTTATACTAATATTAAAAAATTGAATACAATTTTGTCAATAATGATTGATCCAATCTTATTTTAAGATGATGATTTGAATTTTTATCACTATAATTATTTAAAATCTATATAAATTTTTCTCATAGTCAATGAAAACATTGTGAATGATATAAATGTAAAAATAAAACAGCTTTACATTTAACAAATAAACTTTATACTCAAACCAAATTTTTAAGGAGGAAATATGTCTTTTATTCTCATACTAATGCTATATTATACTATATATGTGTGAATTCAAATGTCGTAGAGCTGTAGATAAGATAAAGTCAGCAGGCTCTTTTCTTATCAAACATATATTTATTATAAGCTTAAGATCACTTATTGATAGTGACAAAGATAAGTGTTTTACCACTTGCCCGTAAAAAACACACTCGCAGTACAGTTTTGACTCTTCTTGACTGTACTTTGATTAAAAATCACTTTGAATTCTTTTCAACCTTTTATAATGTATAAATCGATTCGTTTTCAAACAAAAATGTTTCTCACAAACTCGAGAACATTTATGGTCAATCCTATCGTGAAAGTGCTTTTAGCGAATGTTAGTTTGTGATGGTGAGATTTGCAAAAGTATGGTAAGTGTGCATTTTTGTAAAAATATTTCGTTGTTTTAATATTCTCAGACAAAAATTAACATCTCCGAAATGGAATCGTTTCAAAGGTATAAAACTCCGCTGGAAAGACAAAATAAGATTGAACAACGTTATATGGAGATGCTGGCACATGCAATGTGAGTAGCACATATCATATTGTTTTATATATTACTAGTAGTATCATACTATTGTTTACATATCCAGTTTTTACTGGCCTGTTAGTACAGTTGGCAGTGATCTCCAGGAATTGTGGGTTCGATTTGCGTCTTCAGTCATGGTGTATTATCTGTATGCATGTATTTATACAAAAATAAATACTTGTGTCTGTTACCTACACAGGCAATTATTTACCTAGGAAGGAAGGGAGTTGTATCTTAGGAATGTACGTCTGTGTGTCACATAGTCCTATTTATTTATTATACTTGGAACAGACGCAGAGTATATTTCTTGATGCATAGTTAATCTATGAATCGTGTTATATCATCATATTATAGTCACATATTCTAATAGCGGCTACACAAGAATTGATAAATTGTTGCAATTAAACTGTGCAGTTATATAGTTGTTATTAAACTTTACAGTAATAACATTGCAAATTAATTGTGCAGTTATACTGTTGCAATTAAACTGTGCAGTTATATTATTGCGATTAAACTGTGCAGTTGTATTGTTGCGATTGTTTTTATTGATAATTGTGTAGCGGGCCTTAGTTGATGACACATTTATGCAAGTTGCATTATGCATTTATTTGATTTAGTAAAATATCTCATCCTTTCTGGTACTGTCCGCTGTCTGTCCGTCAATTTTTCTTTTATGTGTGTCTATCTTTTAATTGATTGATTTTGTAAAAAAAAGTTAGTAAAAAAATGTACAGACAATATAATTTGCATGTGCATTACAGCTAATGTTGACTGGAGATCAAAACTAATGCTATACTTAGCTTCACTCAGAGCAGCATAAACACTGTGGGGGCTGTAGGAGCAGGTGCTTTTTAAATAAAATTAAATAAAGTTTTGTTTTGTGTGTCTTGGTTTGCTCCTTGTATTTGTCTTTTTTTTTTAACTTGTTTTTGTCCTGATTTTTGTCTTTTGTGCCTTTTGTGAATATAAACTGTGGGAGTGGGAGAAAATGAGTCTTAATGACGGACACTTCCTGAGGTCTGTGAGTGACGTCACTGCCTCAGGAACAGGACAAAGAGTGAAGACAGACACTGCTCTACATGAAAAAACAAAGAAATATTCAAAATCAGACACAAAGGACAAAATCAGGCGGGAGGAAGTAAGCTTGTAAAAAGGGATTGATGTTATCTTTTGGGTTCCCTAGGCCTCTTATTACTAGTATTTTTTTTGTTCTCTGTACACGGTGAGTTGATTCATGAACATCATCGGTAATATTCATGCATTTCTGATACTGCTCTCCTTTTCTTTATGATCTTTATCCATCTGATTATAAAAAGAGAGTTCTAATTAACATTATTATTTTAATTTCAATATCTTAGAACTTGCGGATAAAAATAAAATTATAGGATAATGAAATGTACAATGTTGTTCCTATTCACACAACCGAAATGAGGGAATCATGAAAATAAGATAATAATAAAATAATAACCAGATAATGAACATGTCAAAGCTATTTTGGAATTAAAAAATCCAACAAGTAAAGTAGAATTACAACGTATGTTAGGGTTAATTAACTATTTAAGAGAGTTTATTCCCAATTTAGCTAGTTTAACAGAACCGTTAAGGGAATTACTAAAAAAGGATAATTTATTTGTGTTAAAAATAATTATCAGAATATTAAAATATTTATGTATTGTTTAACTTTTATTTTATTTTTTATTTCATGTTTATTCATCTTATGTCAGGTTTTTACCATAAAGCTAGAATCTATATTACTATTTTAAATATTACTATTATTTAAATTATTAAATATTAATATTATTTTAAAAAACAATATAAAAGATTTTTTAAGAATATTTATTTACTTTTTTAAATCGGCTTCGAGAATTTATAGTTCACTTATTTATGCCCTCAGTACAGTGCAGCTCCAGTCAGAAACACAGCAGCTCGACTTTATATGAGACTCACAGAAAAATCCACAGAAACACAGCAGCTCGCCTTTATATGAGACTCACAGAAAAATCCACTTTCTTTCTGTCAATGCACTTTTCAAGGTGGCTAAAAAACACAAAATAGCCCATATTGTAATTTTGCACCAAACCAGGGCTGAAAAATAAAGAATTTCAAAACGATGTCCGTGTTTTCTGTTTAAAAGAATCCTTAAACTTACGCTTCTATCAATGATCGATAACAGCGCTTTCACGACCCAGTCCCTTGTTTGGACGTGATAGCACAAATTCCGAATTACTCTGTGTAAGCGGCTCGTGTTCAATTTCGGATCGTCCACGAAAAGGAGAACCAACAAACACGATAGAGATTCGTGATCTAGAAGCTGTCTTCCGCGAATTCTGCTACTGCCGGCGCTGCTGCTTTGGGGGTTGATATCCCTCAGACTCCAGTTCCACTGTTGTCTGTGGGGTAGAAATCAATACAAGAAAAAATAATAGGTTAGAAATTAAATCATGAGTTTCAAAAACTTCACTTGTCCATATTCCTGATTTAATTAATGTTTTTCTATATCACTTATCCTTTTTATTTAAATATAATTTGTTGCTATTTACTAGTTATTTAGTTAGTACTCATTAGTTACCCAACTATTCTTTAAAAAAAAAAAACCACTGATTGTGTTTAGAAATAGTTTCTTTTCAAATTTCCTGTTTCTTGTATTCTCAATTTTTATTAAGATTAGGGTATTTAAAAAAATAGTAATGGGTAAACAAACTTTGAATTTATAGTTCAAAAAGGAAATGTATTTATTGTTGAAACTAGTTTAATTAACCCTTAAACAAGTAAAATAATACAAAAATTAACATACAAATGATCTTGGCTTGGATCTTAACGTCTACAACAGGAAGGGTATCTTGAGAACAATGAAAAGTTTCTCTTACTAACTACGGGCCCTAATTAGAATCACAAAGGTTCTAATTCAACTAGAAGTTCTCCAAATCTTATATGAACGAATGGTATTTTTATAAAACGAAATAAGACAAAATTAGGAAGCATAACAAGATAAAAAGTTACAAGTTTCCAATAATAATAACCTACTGTACGATTGTTTCAAATCAACTAAGTAAGTAATGAGATGACAAGCCATTACTGCTGCGATATGGGATAATTATCATTCTACAGCAAACTTACCCCTTGACCAGTGTTATTAAGTGTTCACACATCCCCGACAGCATCCTTTTTAGTTTGGTCGTAACTTTGGGCGCGTGCGGCGTCAGTTTTGAAGTGATGACCCTAATTTTTTAAAGTGCTATTTTGGGCCCACTGCGCCAACGGGCCAGTCAAATTTATCAATAATGTCCATACCAAAGGAATAGAGAGCTTTTTAGTTCACAAAATCGCTCGATTGTGATTAAGTTAGAGTACACAGAATAAAACTACATCATAATCTATACAATACAGATTAAATACTAATCTTCTCAACGATTGACATCAGGTTCGTTCCCTGACTCTACTGGTCTACTGTGACTTCTATCTTTGACAAAGGTTTTGAACTTTATAGGAGGGGAATTGATAAAAATAACATGGAACATAGAATTTTTAGTATCAAACTATAATCACAAAATAGTTACACCAACCACAGAATTATAATAGTCATAATAAGTTTTTATATAATACAGTAAAATTAAATTTGTTTATCGTACGTTCATGTTACATTATTATTTTTAAGTTTCACAACTCCGCCGTTCTTTGTATTGTCGTCATACTAAATCCACCCACCCAAAACATAGCTCTTCCTTCCTTTCTTTATGATATTTAATAAATAATTCTGTTACAGTTTTTAAAGCATTAGAAATAAATCAATCATGGATAACCAGAATTTGACACTGGACCTCAGATGTTCCCCACAGACATTATATGTATGAAAATTATTTACATTTCGTATATGCGTTTTACAGCCTGAAATTCTTATTCAGTTAGTTATGTAAATGATACGGCTAATTATAGTAATAGTGTTATCATCAACAAATGGTTAATTCAATTTAAATACCGTGGTAAATACAACAATTTAATTAGAAAAAAACAAGTATTTATTAGTTGTCCAATCGATAAGAAGGAGAATGAGCAAACGTATATAAGTTTTGTTTGTAATTTGATTTTTCATATTGCTTTCTGTATCAAGGCAACATGGAGAAGTTGTGTTATTTTATTTTGTTGTTATGTGTTCTACACGGAGGTTGGTTTTGAGTTATTAATTTTAATATATATTTTTATATATTATATAGCAATTGACGGTTTCTTCATTACTTCTTTTGATAACTAATAAGGCTAAAAGAAGTATATCGTTATAGGATCAGATTAAACTAGAACTGGTTGAGCAGCGAAGGTAATACGGGCAGTGAAGTTGAGTGTTAGTGGCCACTTTACAAAGACAACAAAAAAATCAGTTTACAAAGTGGACACTTTGTAAAGAGACCTCTTTAAAGCTTCTCGATTATTATTCAAGGTTTTGAAGAATAGGGCGTAGAGTAATAGGGAAAAGAGAATTAAGACGTTACTTATCAAAGAGATAAGTAACGTCTTAATGAAGGCATGGTTGTTTGCTACATTTATACACACCGCCATAACTTGATAGGACTCTGTTCAAAAATTAACAACTATCGAAATTTGACAAAAATATTGAAGCTAACGCAAACGAAGTCGCGAGTTTTATCTAGTTTCAGGAACAACATTTCCCTTATTGTTTCATGATTAGCCTGATGGTAAGTGCTATGGTAAATTGTCAAACCTATAATGATTTTATGCAATATTCTGGGGCAAATTTTGGTTATCTCCGTTCATAGTTTTTTTAAACAAGAATATTTTCAAAGAAAAATGTTATTTTATAAATATTAGGTCTTAACGAGTGGTTTTTTGCCGGAAGTTTAGGCGACGCTGCTCTAAAATTATTTTTTTTTTATAAATATTCTCTCCTTTTAATTCCTTGAATTCCAGGGACCGCGTAATTAATACCGAAGATAATAAATCTTCATAACTCATACAATTTAAACTAAGAACAATCTCGATAATGTCAGCTTTCAAACAAAAAATCACATTTGAATAAGTCCATTCGTGTAGACGCTACGATGCCTACATACATACAGACACGTCAAAGCTATAATATCCCTTTTGTAACGGAGTTTGTTAAAACCGTTTATTCATATTAATTCAGCTGTTTAGGAGGGCCGTACAAAAGTTATGTCCAGTTTTCTATGTTTCCGATTTACAAAATAAAGAGACCAATAAAAATCGAAACATCGCCATTCGTGAAGATTCTTGGATAAATTATTTATTGCATAAACTGTGGCAATACATAGGTCTTAACAGTAAAAGTTATCGACAGTTTGGCATTGTAGGCATGTAACAGATTTTGAGTAAACTAAAAAAATATTTAATGAATATATTGCCTCCATTAAACGGAAAAGAGCTCTCACGTTAACTCATTATATTTTCATTTATTCAGTTACTTTTTCATAATTTCAATTTTGTAACAACAGTCAATAACACTTTTTACGGTTTAAGTTTTATGGTTTTACGGTTTAATAACACTTTTTATATATTTTACTTATAAATATCTGTGAGGTTCATATTTATAAGATATCAATTCTAACCTTGATTTTAATAATGTTTTCATGTATAATTGAATATCAGTTTTGTGAACTTTAAATAAAAAAAAAATAATAATAACTAAGTTATTGATGTCACAATACATGAATTCAAGTCTTTTTTAATGGCCATTGATTGTATAAAAGCAGTGATATAAATCTTCTCTTCAGCCTGACATATGTACAAATCTCTCTAAAATAAATAATTTATGACAGATATCTGGAGGAAGCTTATGTCTAGCTGTGAAAATCCCCACAAAATATACAACAATAATAATACATGAGGTCGTATTAACGAAAGTCTTTGTATTTTTAGTTTGGGCCCAGAAGATTCCGAAGGTAGTACCTTGCATAGTAGATGGATACAATATAACTATAGAGGAAGCTCCATACCAAGCATATCTGCTGTTAGTAAAAGGAAGAAGGCAACAAAGAAGCTTTAAATGTGGAGGATCGATTATTAGTTCACAACATATTTTAACAACTGCACATTGCTTAGAAGGGTATACGATTTATCTGAAAAAAAAGTATTTTCGTTACTTACATGTCATTAAGTTTAATGGATTTTCATTTTGTGATTTGTTTTACGAGCGAAATTGAGAGATTATGGTTTTATAATTTCCTGTCACGTGCAAAAATTGAAAATGTGAAAAAGTCTATATTAGTTTCACCTAACGCACATTGTAAAGCTTCTTATTTATCAAATTTGGAGGAAAATTGTGTCCCTTCTTAATAAGATGTTGCGCTACTGCAATAGATTTAGCCATTTTTTATCATAGGTTAGTACATGTTAATCATGTTATTGTTGGAAAGAATATATACAATACCCAATGCAATATCCAGTTAAAATAGGATGCAACAGATAACCTTTTCGAAAATATATTAGTGTTTACAAAGGCGTTTTAATTCTTGTTATTTATTGTTTTAATGTTCTCCAATTGTAACTTAAAAGAACAATTCATATATGTTGTTCTTCACTGTGCAAATATGTTCACTCAGTCTTCTTGTATTAATGATGATTCTAGTCCCCCGAGCCTGCGTCCCCCGTCTCCAGGGAGAGCATTTCTGTGAAGCTGCTCACATCTGTCCCGCCCAGAGGTTCGCAGACGGGGGACACATCCTCATCCGCCACAGGGCTCAAATCTCAGGAACAGCTGGTCAGCGAGCACTGGTTCTCTGCTCTGGGGCCGGCAGAGGCTGCAGTACTATGGGCTCACATCGCAGGTATCACGTTGTACTGTGTCTTTAGCCCATAGCCGGCCTTTTGTCTTTCTCAGGCTATTGAAATGAGAAAAATTAAGAAAAAGTTTGCATTTTTAGTTGTTAACTGCTTAAAATTGTTCACAAATTTTTCAATTGGAAAAAAAAGATGACCCGCCAAAAGATTAGTAAATTCAGATCTGATGATAAGTTGGAGAAGGTAGATATCAAGTTCAACTTGAATATTATTTCAATTTTAGGAATTTTAATTTTTCAAACACTTTAAGCATTAGATGCTTAAACAAGTGATTCACTTTTTCTTGGCTATAACTTGTCATTTTTCTTGTAATCTATGGCTATATAATTATTATTGTTGAAACATTTATATTCCATAACAACACTGCAACAATCATTGTGTGTGTAATTGTATATATGTGAATAAGAACGTACACACATTAAAATAGTTTACGAACACCAACAACCAACGTATTAATCGATTTAGAAACATTTTATACAACTAATCTCGCATCCGCTAACTTTTTTGATGTCTGTATTTTTGTGCTAGATTGTCAGTAAATATAATTCTCCTGTCAAGATCACATATATCCACCTTTTGAGAAAATTCGTCATTACGTTGTTTTTTACCTTTGAATGATGGAATTTTTTCGGATATTTCTCAAAATCGGACTTTGATCCATCGGATTACATAAAATCGGATTACATAAGCTACTCTAATTTTCACTAAATTATAAATTATGTGTGATTCATCCATTCACCCTTGATATGGACCTTCCTTTCCTGTGCAGTTTTACTTTCATGTTTATTTTGTAAACGTTATTTTTTTATTTACGTACATGCGTGCTTGTGTTCCTTTTTATTTGCGTGCACGTAATCGTTTATGTTTCTGCATCTGTATGTATATGTGTGTGCGTGTTGTATCTTCATGTGACCGTGCGTGTGTGCATATGTGTATTTATGCATGCGGTGTAAGTGTTCGTGGGTGTGTGTTAGTAGGTATATTTATGTATGTATGTATGTCCTTCTCAGTCGTTTATTTTAAGGCTATAACTTTTTTACTTTATGTATGTCACCTGTGTATTGAAAGTAGACTGAAATAGGTGCATTATAATACCTTTTAATATATTGTTGTGATAATCCTCATCATGCCTGTTTTGGCCATTGTTTGGTAGTGAAACATAATTGGATGGGGAGTAAGTAATAACACTTATGTGCAGGAAAAGGAGTTGAAAATGTAACACCCTGCTCGAGGGAATGACTATTGATATCACTTTCAAGCAGTGAGATCTAGAAGCTGCGAAACAAGGAAGTGGTGAAAATCCTATCACCTGGGTCCGTGTTTGAGGCTGTTGTCTCTGATTGATGAGCCTGTTTGGACTGTTAATGTGATACGTGCTGAATTTGATATTCATTGATGCGAATTTTGTTTTTCCTATATGTCCTGATGAATTGGTGAAACGTTGACTGAAATAGTAATATACCACTTTTTAAAAACTGAGGATTTCATTTTTTAAGATATTTTTAATTACATTCATATATTGCATCCAATATTTCGCCATGGAAAGCAACAAACAATGACAAATAATATCCCGGTATGGGCACTGTTGCTCTCATAGCCTCATAAGAAGTGAATTATTATCTCATTTCTTTTTCAAAGACACTTATTGTGTCAATTATAAAATTTGCTATTTAAAAAAAAACCGGCAGTTTACAGATACAAATTGATCACAAAACAATCCAAGGGAGAAATAATTCTGGGGAAAAGACGTGAGGTGTCTCCGTTACGGTTCGTCCAGCTTTACAAAATTATAATTTGTCGTTATTTAACGACTAGTGCACCTTCAATAACATTAACGCAAGGAATTTTTATATTTTTGAATGAATTTTCGTACTATGCGACACGTATAGTGTCACGATAGCAGGCCATGCGGGGGTACTCCCCTAAAGGACATTTTTAAAATACCAAAATTAGCAATAAAACGTGCAAAAATCGAAAGAATTTTAAATTAAACGCGTAAAATTGTCCACTCAGTAGAAATTAAGCTTCTTTTTAAACTTTATTTTACATATTTATTACAATAATTAAGTTAAAACTTTCGAGATCAGCGTGCTCCTAAAAAAGCGGTGTCAAAAAAAGCCTGGTTAATATTAAGCAATAACGTATTTTATTATTTTAATGAATGAATTATGAAATAATTAAAACAATCAGTATTATAAACGTAACCACCGAATCTCACGCAGACGAAGTGAAATAATAAATGAGTAAGAATGAGGGACCATCCATAAATAAGGTCACAAGAATTTGGTTTCAAATAAAATAGTAGATATATAGGATGGTTAGGCAGTTCAATAAATTATCCATTGATAATAAATTTGAAGGGGACATCTTGAGTAACAGTTTTGTGAAGTTTAAGTTTAAGATTTAATAACAAATTTATTACTAAAAAATCTTTAAACCATTAGTTTAACTTCTTTAATTTCAAATAATAATTTAAAGTTTTCTGATGTTTTTGTTGTGTTGTTTTATATAATGGATTTCTAATTTATTGATATAGATTATTTTTTTTTATGAATTTTTACTGTATTACGTTAGATTTATATAAAGTACTTTAATTTATTGTATTAATATTATTGATAAACAAAATAATGTATTTTTTTGTACTTATGCATGATGCGTATGACTGTAATGAAGACTGTACCTAAATACATATTTCTTTCTTGATAAATTATAATGTAGGTCATAAGTGCATTGTTGTTGGCATTCCAATTATGAATTAAGTATAAAATTGTGAATTTGTTCCAATATCTCATCAAATGGGGCCGATAAACCTCGCTATACAGCCTAGCCGGCGGAAGAACAAGGCCTTCGCCAATCGCAGTCAAGTGCAATCAACCTGCACTCCATTGTTCTGATGATACAGTATCGAGCGCCGCGCGCCGCCTCCCAGGAAGTGCACTTCGTTACAAGCAAGCTCGCTTTCTTAGAACAAATGCTATAACACTATTATATACTGCAATAAGCATGACGATAAACTTTGAAAAATAGGTGTATAATGTTCTAAAGTATTTACAATTGCCAAAAAAAAAATATTTCTACGGAAATTAAGGTTTTTATAGCAAAAGAAAACATTGTAAATTTAATGATTCAAATTCCCTCTAATACACTCGATGTGGTCATGACGTCACTTTATGTTAAATGTGCGTTCGACTAGGCGTGACCTCGACGTTTTCGCCGCGACTATAACGATCGCAGTCGTCAAGTATCGAATATCTGAATGAGCACTTTAAAACGTTGCGATCGCTTATTGGAACGCACTTACAGTAAACGGTAACGTCATACGCTCTGCTGAGTGTTTTAGTACGGCGGATTGTTGTATTTTGTAGTTTCCTTTTTTACACAGTAAATGATTATGTAATGAGTAAAGTAGTAGCAGCAGCAGTAAGTGATTTTACTAGTAGAAATAAAGGGATATTTGAAAATCCAGTGTTAGAATTAGTTATCCACCTATCTCCCGGCTGCGGTAAGAGCTGCCCAACCTAGCCATCGACTCAAATGCCAGCCACTGATTAAGCTATGACGTAACGAGGCTATTTATGGAACTTGTATCTATGGAATTGAATTTTAATTACAGATGTTTGTTTCCATTTCATTAATGAAATTACTTATGCTATGTGACCACGCGCTTCCTCAAGTTAGTAAGAACTGTTAAACCTAGCGATCGACTCAAATGCCGACCACTGATTAAGCTACGACCTTTGCCATCTGTATTCTTTTTATTAAAAAAAAATATGAGTGAGAAATACGATGCAATAGTGAATGTAGACCTGATTTACTACTCCCCTAGGGTACTGCAATTATTGTTCCCGTTTGGAAATTGCTCAGTTCGTGTCGGACAACCCACGCACTCGGCCGCCATGATTTCGCCCATGTTTCCCCTAACGGCACTCCCTCAGCTTTACAACTATTCTAACGAGTGCTTTTGAAATTATAATAAGCCACGTTAGGTACTTGCTTGTTGTTGGGAAATTGTAGAGTATACAGCAAGTAACTTGGACTAAGAAAGGTCAAGATGAAAAATCAAATCTGCTTAATGATACATTTGAACATGTTTCTTCGTTTTAAAAAACCGACTTCGAATAGTCAGAACTGGACCAAAACGAAATGGGACCACGCGGGAAGCACCAGCTTTCAAATATAAAAGAGTTATCAAAATCGGTTCACCTGACGAAAGTTCTGAGGTAACAAACGTAAAAAAATGCGGTCGAATTGGGAACCTCGTCATTTTTTGAAGTCGGTTAAAACACACTTATTCAGTAAGGCGTATAATACAGTCGAAGACTATATCTATACTTATAAATAAAGCTGAAGAGTTTGTTTGTTTACTTGAACGCGCTAATCTCAGATGATTGATGATTTCGCCTAATTTTACGCGGACTATGCCGCGGGCTCAGCTAGTGGTATATATTTCTACATACATTAGAGTTGGGGCGGGTCGCTAATCTGTACTAATTTATAAAGCTGAATAATTTGTTTGTTTACTTCAACGCGTTAATCTCAGGAACTACTGGTCCATTTTGAAAAATTCTTTCAGTGTTAGACAGACCATTTATGGAGGAAATTCATAGGCTACAATATATCATCACGCTAAATGTTTTCACCTAATTTAACGCCGACGAAATCGTAGGCACAGCTAGTGTAGAATAAAGTAGAACGAGCCAAATATGAGTATTATGACTAACAGCGAGAAAAACCAGTCAAGCCATGACCGACTTCGCGGGCGGCGGCGCGTCGATCTCGCTCGACGGTCCGGCGCGCGATCCGCGTCGCACGGGCGTCGAAGTCGACGGGGTACCCCTCGATCTCAGTCTCGCCACCATCGCTTCCGCCGTCCGGACGTACGCCGAACGAACCGAGAACCGCCGCGAGGCGGAACGGGAGCGGACCCAGCGCCGGTACGTCCTGCTCGGTACCAGCGTGCTTGTGATGGGCATGCTCTTACAGGTCGGTGCGGTCGTGCTAGTACCAAGTTAATACAAATTCTTATTAATAGCTACTTCATCATATTAGTACAGTCATTTAGTCCTCAAGCAGTAGGTGTTACTTGAAGAAAATAACATAAAACTAATAATAAATGAAACGCGTGTTGAGTAGACTTTGCAGCTAGTGCACTAAAATTATTAATCTTACAAAAATAACATATCTGATTTCCTCGAAGATTGATTAGGTTTTGAAAAATTGAGCGCGTTTTTTGAGCGCCATCATTCCAATATGGTTGATCAAATTTATATCGGATCATCCTCGAGCTATATCGATACCCTAACATATAAAAAAGGATTATTAAATTTAGTTCCCAATCGCCGCATATATCGCATTACATAGAAAGAAAATTCAGACTAACTGAGTAGCTCCTATTTTTTAATGTTCGTATTTTTTCTCACAAGCATTCGAGTACATTGAATATACATTTTATAAATGTTAAAAGTACGTAGGTA
Source organism: Charaxes varanes (assembly GCA_024363005.1). Classification (NCBI taxonomy): domain Eukaryota; kingdom Metazoa; phylum Arthropoda; class Insecta; order Lepidoptera; family Nymphalidae; genus Charaxes; species Charaxes varanes. Next base: position 22,348 of record JANCMC010033760.1, read on the forward strand.
TATTTTGATAACAGTTTAATTACATATTCTTGGTTCTTTCCAACCCTAACTATTCTACGATTCTAGGATCTGCATTTTTGTTTGCCGGTAGATGTGACTTGCTTCAGGATTTGGTACAGTTAAGTATAACTGTTCTATGTCTGAAAAAGGAAACAACAAGAACTTTGTACTGCTTATTTTTCAGCCTGAGAGCTACTTTTCTAAAAAAAGGAAAATGGGTCCCAAAGCTAAGTTTCACTGCATGCTTTTATAAACATAGCAAATCCTACACAGAATTAATGTCTTAAAATTTGTTTTTCTTTCCTTAACGTTCTCTTAACGATATAAACGGGAAAAAATCTGTGTAACAGTTCAATATCTTAATTAATTTCTGTACTTATGATTCAAAAGTTTTCTTTAAATAAAGTTTGGTTGTTTTTTTTTTCTTAGTTTTATACACATCTCTAAGATAATTCAGTTGATCCTTGCTTGGTTTGAGTTATTTCGGAAAATAACACTAGTTATTACAGTAACATCGAATATTTATAAAATTCAATCAAAATCTATGGAAATTAACTACTATTTGCAAGATACATACCTTTGGCAATGCTGTACTTTAAACTACAAAAGCAAAAAATTGTAAATCACTCATCAGTACTTGCAGAATTCTACACTCTTGTTGATTGTGTGAAAGAAGTGCTATTTCTCAAGGATATTGGAATTATCATTGAAGATCCTATAAGTGTTTTTGAGAACTATGAGGGAGCAGTTGCTAATAATGAAAAAAAAAATTTTTTTCAAAGAACTCTTAGTATGTAGAGGAGCGGTTTTTATATGTACGAAGTAAAGTAGGCAACCACGAAACCTATTTTAAAAATTATGATGAATTGAAAGGTAGATTATTCCAGATCATATGCTATATTTTGTGTATATATGCGTAATATTTTAAAACAATATCTACATTAACGCGAACGAGGCCGCGAACAGAAGCACTAGATAAAATATTAAAGAATTGCTGTAATAAGTGCGTTTAAGCAAACAAACAAACGAATTATTTAGTTTTATAAAATTAGCTTTGTTTGGGGATTTTCTGCATGTGTGCGTTTTCAATTACGCTGCTGACGGTATCTTTCCCTCAGAGTACGACTGCGCCTTCCAGTCCCACATCTGCATAAATAAAAACTTTACTTCCTTTGTAACTTTCCAAAATGTCAGCACTAAAGTCGGCTCTAAACAGATCTTCCCTCCGTGACATTCCTCCTCAAACCAGTTAAATATTAGATCATAATTTGTGCTTTTGGGCCTGATTTACAAAGCCAGGTGCTAAACTGTTATCTTATAAAATTTATTAGGGTTAAGATATATTATGTTTATATTGATCTACTTTAAACCAGTTTAATGTCTATAGTAGTTTAGCATATTGACATTTCTTGGCTTCGATTTCAAGAACATTCTCCCTTAACTGATAATAAAGATGACTTTGATACCTTAATAAAATTTACAATAAAATTTTATTGTTTGAAACGAATTTCAGAACATTTTTTAATGAAAACACTAGCGTAGCAAGTCTTAAATGTCAAAGAGGCTTACATAAATATATAAAAGCATAGTGATATATGGACCCCATCGTTGGGTGATGATTCGATAATTGGACACTGGTCTTCCACGTTGAAGGAAAATTTTCACTAAAACTTACATAGTAAATCAAAATAGCACACTGGACACAAAGTAAATACCCTAAGTTTATTCGCAAAAAACATTGAATGTCTTTTGTTAATACTGGATACAACCTTCGTGATTATCTTAAATTAAAAAATGACCAGTAAAGTGAACCATAATTACACCTTCACTGCCAGTGTTCCCTCCCCTGCCTAGCCAAATCTAGTATGATCCTACTAGTGCGGCTTTAGATGTCCTTTCTAATAATGAACTTATGGTAGTTCTTGACAAGCCAAAGTCTTTTAGTAGGTTGGACAGGAATTTTGCTGGTATACCCCTTCCTTCTACCTCTACCGTGTATAAGCTGGTTTTATAAACGTTTTTTATGAGCTCATTGGTTAGGTCAAAGTACTTGTTCGTTTTTTATCAAATGGTCTTTAGGAATTTTGGTCTCCCATGGAACTGTTAACTCTACAAGTAATATTCGCTTTAGCGTCTTTGAACAAAGGAATATATCGGACCTCGATGATGCGACAACAACATCCTCTTTATCTAAACTTTTGAAACGTGTTTTTAATAATACATAAAAAATAACCTTAAAAAGAATATTTTCACGCGCTCTTAATTTTTTAATTACTTAATGGACAGTTCAAAAAAGGGGTCTCATTTTTTACTTACATCTCAAAAACTACTTTAGATATTTCAGATCTGAAAAAAAATTCAAAAAGGAGAGAAACTTTACCTAATAGAAAATTAACCTTTCGACATTCTGTCTTCATTATTTGTAGTGACAATTTAATACTGAAAATAGGCCTCCGCGCCTAAATTCCGGCATGGAGGCGCGATGGCTGTAACGACTGCGTTAAATAAATTATTGTAGTAATGTGTTTCAAATACTTAAGTAAAACAATCATTGAATATCCCTGGATTCCTAGGTTTTGCAATTTTTATGTCTAACAGCACTTCACTATAGAATCTTTTAAGTTTTAGACAAATTAATTTCGGCAAAATGAAGATTGTGTAGGTATATTCTTATATATTGTTCAATATATTTATAGTGCATCAATTAAACTTTACGTTTAATAAATTTTGAGTCCAAAACATCTCGCTATACTTTTTACGAATAAATCAACGGTAGCCTAAGAAAATGAAGCTATAATTTTAAATATATATAAAATATCGTAAACACAACTCTGTAATATGTAGTAATTAATCACGATAAAACAACTTATCATCTCTGGCAACACTAGCACAGAGTTTAATAAATAATATATTGTTTAATCTATATTTTTCAACAATAAATATATTAATAAATGCAACTTTATAAACAAAAGCACCATTGCAACAAACGGAACAAGTTGTTTTATAGGAGCCTCTTAAAAATTATATGCTACAAAGTTCTAATTAGGTACATGACGTACTTATATCTAATGGTATAGAAACGAGATCAAAAATGTAATACTTGTTATAAATAATAACGATTAATATCTTAAACAAAAGTTTTTCCATCATAAAATTAAGTTTTTTTAACTTAAACTTATATAATTTATATGTAGACTTCATTCTTTTATACAAATAAAACACGAGTATAGTCCTATTAGAACTGGAATTAAGTTTATCGAATACGACATAAAGTTTATTATTAATTAACCATTCGTGTTTTACGACACGCGAAATTTACGACTTTTTAACTCCTACCCCCGTCCTTGTCACATTTTCGAAACCCCCCCTCCCTCTTTATGCGACATCACATAAGGACACTGCAGTTTCTTTTAATTATTTTAAGTAGCATGTTGATGCTGTGGCCTAAATTGTTAATCCTGATTTACTTCTTTCGTATCATTAGGGGTACCATTTGTGTGAGGGAAAATAACACCTCCGTTTGGAATCGCCGCCATATTGGTTTGTGGTCCTCCCAGGAATGACGTGAATGTGGTGTCTCTACTCATGGGGGGTTCCAGACCCTCTGATAACGGAATGCAGTCAAGTGTCGGTACAGTATACTCCCTGGAAAGATAGTATTTTTATGGTCAATGAAATTATTTTAACACATGAATGTATTTATGATAGAATCAGGCGTTACTTTACGGAAATCCATGGCATGCATGAAAAACTAAACTACTTCGTTTAAATCATTTATTTGCAGATTTAAGCGAAGAATTTTAATTTTTTTATAAATAAATTTATTATGGACGGGGATAAAATGTATGTATAATGTAGCTTTTAGGTACAAACAAAGGGTTATGGAATTATTAAAATTTAATACTGTAATTGTGTTTTAATTTTTTCAGAGTGATGAAGTAAGTACTTTTAGTTATGTGGTTGTGAGATATATCTTACAACAGTATATCGGCATACACATACATATATCGGCTGGCCCGTTGTCACAGTGGGCAGTGACCCTGCCTTCTGCTCCGGGTGTCGTGGGTTCGATTCCCATCTCGAGTCTGGGTGTATTATTTATATGTATGTATTTATATATTTCTAAAAAAATATTTGTGTTTAACAGGCGTCTGTTACCTATAACACAGGAATTAAGTTGTCTACCTTAGGAACAGACGTCCGTGTGTCATATAGTCCTGTATATATTTATTTATTTATTATATATTATTATCTCACAACAATATAATATAAGTCATTGAGACTGATGATATATAGACTCAACATCTCGTCCGTTAGAGGCCATATATGAATTAATGTAATCCCTCTTATAACACGGTACTCTTTTAACACATTAATATTATTCTATAATATATAATATTTGTAGTAACTCTAATATTTTAAGAAAATTTTACTTGAAGTTTTTTCGAATAGGAATTAGGTAACTAGTTTTTTTTTTCAATTTATTTATTTATAAGAAATTACAAGTTTGTTTTTAATAATTTAACATTAAAAAAACCAATGCCGTTTATCCTTAATGTTAATGTTGGTATCTGCATTCTATTTAAAATATGGCTTACATAGATACATTATCCTGGGACTGCATGGAGTCATTAATCAATTGCGGCAAAACAGGCTGCGGGGGGGCAGTGGGGCGTGCACTGAACAGAAACACCCCCACCATAGCCAGCACGTACGACAGAAAATACAACGCGTGGAACGAAAAACGGAATGAGCTTTTATCGAGCTTTGATGCAACAGACAAGTTGGTCATATTAGTAACGCCGGTTTCCCAGAATTTATCTTTATCACCGCTATAAGAATATGGTGTATATTGCGTGCTTCCATCTTGGAGCGGATCGCCAATTAACACATTTGAACCGTCAAATTTAGGTCCATATTGTTGGTTTTCATAAGGTGTGTAAATCTGAACATATTTATCCGCACCAGACCCGAATAACTTCTGCATCTTAGGTTACACACTGTATTCTTATTTGTGCTTCTGTCCTTTTGTCCCACAGTGGAATTGTCCCGAGAGACCAGTCCGACTGAGGACGCTGCAGAGGAGGCCACGGAGGCGACGGAGGCCGACGCTGGAGAAGGAGAAGAGGAGGAGGAGGGAGAGAGTCAGGGCACAGAGCAGAACCAGCCGGGCATCTACACTGAGCACGTGTTCACTGAGCCACTGGGCCTGGAGGCTGAAGGAGCGCCCTCTGCTGCCCGCCCCAGGTTTATTTGTTGGTTTTAATAGATGATATATGGTATCTTTATATTGATTTTTAAGAATAAACAAGAAGTGTAAGTCGAAAGAAGCACATAGTGACGCTATTAATATTGCCTATGCGAGTTTGTCAATTTCAATTTTAGAAGTTTTCGTCTATACATAGTAGGAATGTATAGAAGAAACATTTAATTTTTTATCTAAAACTTTTGGAAATTATTATCTAAGTGAATGTGTTGCGACTTAATCGTTATCGACTTACACTGCAAACATTTTCAAATTTCAAAACCAATATGATCTAATTTTTAGATCTTCTTTACTAATTTACGAACCGGCGGTAGTTAAAAAAAAATGTAAACTGACGATTCAAAAGAGCTTCCACAGCCTAATTGAATAAAGATTTATTTCATTTAATAGAACGATTTTTATACTCTGTAAAAGAGGATGTTTTTCCTTAGTTACTAAACAATACTTAGGTAATTACTCTGAACCTACTAACATATAAAATCCACAAAGCTAGTTGATTATTGTTTTTTTTAGAATTCAGTATATAAAAATGTAAAAACTGATTTTAAATAAATTTTTTTCGCAAAAATGTAGAAAGGAATTATTATAAATTGATTGAAAACCATCAAAAGGACCTAAAATACTGTCAATCCACATTTTGTCACATTGCAGGCAATGTTTGACATAGGGGACAAATTTGTCCCCTCGGCGGTTCTAGGGTGGCGTAAATTTCGGCGGTTCTAGTGTTAAACCATAAATTAATGACACAGTCAACGTCAAAGAATTCATGGTGCCATTGTAATGTATGTGGAACGGTACCATCACAAATTATATAATTCATCCCTACTATGTTGGTAGTACCTTGATCAACATCACTATCACCTTCTTTGTGGCAGCTGGTATTACTGATGTCACTTGTATCCTCTTCAATAGGTGTTACCTAAAATAATAATAATAATAATAATAAAAAATTACTAATAATAATAATCTAAGGATCTATTTTATGTGTTCACGGCACACCGTGGTTGAATTTAGCTGTCAATTTTAATATGTAACTACACTTAGTAAGGTGGTCCAACCTCAAGGCCATAAGAGGGCTACGACTCCTAGTAGCATATATTAATTAATAAAACTATTGATATCAATTTTATATTATGAAACAAATATTTGTTTTTAAGATTTTACTTTTTTATGTGTAAATGTAACATAAGCAATCTTATTATATACAATTTTCAACTTTCAAAATGAGTCTAAAATGTACTAGAAAATTTTATAATATGTTTAAACAAAGAAAATGCCAATACAAATGACGAAAGAAAAAAAATAAGCTTGAAAACACTTGGTACTTAAAATGTTAAATTGTACCTTTCCAAAATATTAGAATTATTTTGTACAATAAGAGCAGATTTTTTATTAAATTATGAATATTTTTTATCATTATCCTTTAAATTTAGATTTTGATTTGTTATAACAATTGTGTGATCTTTAATAAAGGTGTACATCCAACATATGAAGACTGTCCAGCCGGAGCGACCGGTTAATTAATTTCCGCTGTTCTGGTTTCTCCATAAATTAAACATATTTCGTTGTCCAGTGTACTACAGACCTTAGTCTTCACTACATTAATACTATTTCGTCTAAGTCGACTTATTATTACTGCACAAGTAAACCATCAAGTTGTCTTCACTTAAAGTAGCTTTCAGTTAAAGTACTCGTTAATGTGGCATACATAATTTATATCTTGTTGTGGTAGGTCATGGTGCTCACAGGGTTGTAATTGCATTTTGTTTAAAAAACAACACTTCGGAATAGGAAACAATTAAAATGATAGCAATTCTTTTTAGTTTCAAAAAAGCATTACAAAAATAAATTACTGTATGGGAGACTTATATGACCTTATGAAGTATAAATAAATTTAATTACAAATATTATTTTAGATGGAATTAATAAAATGATATATCTAGGAGTCTCAGTTTAATACATTTAAAATTTAATAAATTTGAATGTTAAATTAGTTGAATGGCATGCTGTTCTAAACGTTTCTGAAATACGCCAAAAAGCCCTATTATTGGCTTAAATTAAAAGCTAATGTCAGGAGTGGGTGCAACAATATCCCAACGGCGTTGGGGTTTGAACTGGGTACCTTGCGGATTTCAGTCCGTACCTTATACCGTTGAGCTATTGAGGGTCTATATTAATGACGAAGCAAAAAGTTCCATGTTACTCCCCATGGATTTTGATACCCCAGGGCGACATATGAAATCGACTTTTAGGGAGTAAATTCTATTACACTCTATAACGTAAAAGAATAGTAAAAGGTAAAAATTGGTCTATCTGTATCTATACTAATATATAAAGCTGAAGAGTTTGTTTGTTTAATTGAACGCGCTTATCTCAGGAACTACTGGTCCGATTCAAAAAATTCTTTCAGTTTTAGATAGCCCATTTATCGAGGAAGCCTTTAGGTTATATATCATCACGCTAAATATTTTTATCTAATTTTACGCGGACGAAGTCTGGGGTAACAACTAGTCAATAATATTTCGTTTATGATTCGCTACACAACCGAAGCGCATACCGCATCGCATCGCTAAAGAGCCGACCTTGCAAACAATTCACGGTTCAACGAACGCTTTATCATTAATTTTACCAAGGTACTCTCTGTAATTGTTGGTAACTCTTAAAACACTTAAATTATAACACTTAAGAGGCCCGATCGCGCAGTTGACAGTGACTCTATCTAACCGGGTCCACCGGTTCAATTACCACTTCGAACCTAGTTGTATTTTCCACCGACTTCCAAAAAGAAGGAGCTTCTCAATTCGGATGTATTTTTTGTGTGTTTGTCATCTCAGTCGTAAGACTGAGTGAACCGATTCTGATAATATTTTTTTTATTTAATAGCTCATACTTCGCATGTGGATCCATTTCAATATGGTCCAGTTCTGACGACTAGCAGTCGGTTTTTTTAATTCATATTTTATGGCTCTTATCTATGGCCTACTAAAAAAGAAAGATTATTAAGACTTGTAGCTTTCCGTGCTTGTCATGGATTTCCAAAAAGCATTCGCATTTTTCTGTAAACGCCTAAATTTATTTATCTGTAAATAATAAAAGAATTATTAAAATAAAACTATTAATTAAGGTTTTTTTTTTGCAAGATTGCTTTTGTTTTTACAAAGGTTTGTGCCTTTTGGTGTTTATATAATTTAAGTCTTTTTTGACGTTAAATTTAAATTAAAAGTATTAAGAAAAAAACCACGTTCTTTATGTTAGTTTTTCTATTTTCTCCTGCAAAGCATTTTACTTAGCTACTTATTATTATCATCATAACAAAAGTACTTACATATTACGACTCTATCCGAGACAATTCTATCTCCAAGATACTTAGACATTGGTAATATCAGAGCTAATATATTTGACTTACTCGTTGACGCAGTTGGCAGTTACCCCGCCTTCCGCTTCTGGGTTATGGGATCGATTCCCGTCTCGAGTCTAGGTGTATTATCTATATGTATATATTTATATATTTCTACAAAATATATACACACATCAAAAAAGTCTAAGCAACACATAAACGATTAATCAATCATATCATTTCTTACCAAGTAGGTATTACCTGTGTAAACTTTTTTGATTTAGAGGACATGCTGGCTAGTTGTAAAGAAAAATCGAAAAGTTCAAAAGCGAATCCATTTGTTCGAATTTTATAGCTTTTCTTTGTTTATTAAAATTTAGTATTCTGTAACAATTTTATGACTCAAACAATAATTTGAAAAAGTTTTGATTCCCGCTTCTATTTTGGTTTTAGCCTACCCCTACAAATTTGCGAAAATTTGTACACATGGATGTGTGGATGTATAGGATGCCTGGATGTATGTATGACGCTCTTTCACGGAAAAACTAATGAATGGGTTTTAATAAAACTTTACAATAATGTAGTTTATACATCAGAATAAGACATAGGCTATAAATTATAAACATAGTATGTCAATTGCCCAAAATATAACGATAAATGTCAAGAAAGTATGAGAAAATTCTGCCATCTGCCACTTATCCTGGCCTGCGCTTCAAAAACCGTCGGAGTTATATGTATATAGAGTAGGAAAGAAATGTTTATCTTTACTAGTTCTACAAAAAAAACCCGCGACAGAATATATCTTTTATCTTTAAGCCATTAACGCCAAAATAGTACTTCATTATGGAACGGGAACGGGAACGGGAAACGGGAACGGGGATGGGGACAATATTATAGAATGTAGTAAATAGTAAGTAACTCCAAGTTCGAGCAGGACAGCGTCTAACTGGTCCGTCAGTTATGTATACAGGTTGACTAGTGAGGCATTTACGATCCTCGGGGACCTGATATTTGATGATCATATATAACGAAAAAAATTAACATTAAAAGTAATTCTCAATTAACTTCTACGTGAGATTAAGAGAAAGTTAACTAATAATGTACGGAGCGCATGGACATACTAGCGTGGACGCACGATAGTGGTCCGTTTTCCCTTCACACTTCAGTCCTGGCTTAAGACAGGCAAAAATATCTATTTCAATCACCAATTATTCACTTTTATTTTAATAAGAATTATTAATTTTATTTATTATTGCTGACTGACATCCGTCATTAAATCTTTTTTTATAACTGACCAGTTTTTTTACGCTGGGAAATGCGTTTACGAACTAACCTTTTCAAACAGAATATAAACAACACAATGTAAGGCCACACTAACTAATTTTAAGGAAATTTGGTCAAAAATTCAGTACCTATTTTTATTACATAATTATAACAAGGATCGAGTACCGAGTAGCCTATTCAAGTATTCTAAGCGTATTACCAGTCACCCTGTATATATTATACCTCGTAAATCGATGACATATTTTACTACTTTATTTCGTTATCCAGTGTTAGTTAGCTTTACATTATTCATGAGTACTACGAATAAATTCTCTCATCACTACGGCAAAGGCCTCCTCCAACCTCTTCCATTCATGCCTATCTCGCGCTATTCTTGTCCAGCTTGGCCGTGAAAAGTTTCCGTCAAATCTCTGAGGTGAAAACCTCATGTCCCGATACTGTGTTAGTCTAGGATAAGGCCTCTTTATAGTACGATGAAATATATCGTGATGAAAACTGGCATCTCTGAAGAAATATATGTTTTAATACTTTTAAAAGTAGCTTAGTTAAGTAAAACCTTTTTTGTATAATGAGATCTCTCGTACACCAATATTTAAATTGATTATTTAACTACCGTTTAGCTTTTAATGCTCGAAATCTCCAGCTTTACCGCAAAATTTGTCTGGTTCAGGGACTTGAGATTTGATGATAAAAATTATCAACGTAGTACGAACGCAATTTAATTTTTAATAACGTTTATTTTTTAGTCTGTTGCATGCGTTTCGCGCGCTCATGCTGTCACTGCTCACTGGCGGGAAACGAATCTTGCGTCAACTCCAAGTGGGTGTGATTTGTTGATTAAATATATACTTACTGAAAAAAATAAAAAGGACTAAGAATAGAGTCATCTAAACCTCACGCTTTAACGAGAAATACAACTTATTTCTAGAGATATATTAGCAAGACTACATTAATTATTTGAGTCAGATTTTTGTTCATCAATACAAAAAAGATGAACCAATTACCTTTTTTTTTTTTTAGAGGGCTTATGTTCAAATGTCTCCTCGCTTCCATGAATTCTCTAGTAGTCACAGCCCTTTAATTTTGCTCCTCCTCATTACTCTGAAGATATACATGGAGAAACCTCAGCAGTTTAAGATGGAAAGCAGCATAGTGGTCCCGATTCCCTGAGTATCTCTTTCCCCAGCTTTCATATTTCCTGAAATTTACTCTTGACTGCCAAGAAGAGCTGACACACTGTTCTTTGATTTGGATTTTATAAGCAAAACAATTTTTCTATGCAAATATTTACTATTTGATATCATTGGCAATCAAAAGAAAATAAACAAACTCCAGGGCTTCACACGTTACAGGGCCAGACTTGTCGCAAAAGGTTTTTCGCAAAGATATGGTGATGATTACACTGAACCCTTTTCCCCTGTTGTCCGTCATAGTTCTATTAGATTGCTTTTGTCTATAGCTGTAGAACTAAACCTTAAGATTGATCATTTAGACGTACAAACAGCTTTTTTAAATGGTGACCTAAAAGAGGAGATTTATATGAACCAACCAGAAGGTTTTATAGCTCCTGGGAATGAAGAAAAAGTCTATAGATTCCTTTCTCTATCCCTGTCCAAGGAATCCTATCGTACTGGGAACCCATAGACTAAAGAAATTGCCTGAACTTGCTGCTCCGAGGAATGAGAATGTTTTTTGGTGCATTTTATCATCATCAATTAAAAGTGTGCATTATACTGATTGATTTTCATGGGTTTTAAAAACCAAGTTATCTACCAGCTCTTTGATTTCAATTATATTTTAAAAATAGGACCATCTGATGATAGCACTGTATTATAAAAGCTTCACTAACTCAGGAACAACTATTCCCTGTGAGGACGAATCGTGGGCAATTAGCCAGTTGTGTATAAATTAAAAATACTAATTTATTACATATACGTACAAACCTTTTAAACTAATTCTCAGTATGTATGTGTTCAAATAGAGAAATTTAATAATACAATATTCTGCGTAGGAACATAATAGTGATGACCATAACAATTTGATGTCTTTCCCGTAAGGATACATTATTTTATTGAATAATATTTTAACATAGAAAACCTAATTTTCGCCGTGAGGATAAAATATTGCCCCGGTTTGGGGCCGCCTTTTCATGAATCTTATTACCTTCCTTTCCGCTCCTGTTTGGCCTCCAGATAGCGCCCTCCTGTTTAGAGTTATGTCCTTCCTTTTAATCCGTCACTCCCGAACCTGAAAACTTTTCTCTCCTTTGGCCTACTTCCGATTTGGCTAATTTTGCGTCTTGTACTTATCCTACAGTTATCAAAGGTGTCCATGACCCAGGAAATTTTGCTAACAAACGTTTATTGCATATTTAGTCTCTTGCAATGTGCCGTTTCAAGAAGAAGCTTATTGGCATATTTACAAGTTTTTGTCTTGAATTGTGCAGACTCCTATAGCACACATTGGACACAGTGTTCCATGTTCCCACAGTGTGTCCTATAGGCCCACAGTGATATATATACTGTATATGTATATTTGAGTGTGCAGTGAATGCCAGTGGTTGGTGACTTTACGCTGTGAACTCCAGACCATAATGTTATAGCAGCAGATTATTGCTCCACTTATCTCCTATATGGAAGTGGATTGATCCAGATCCCTTATTATTTTGTATCATTACTCTCTCATCGCGCATTTAAATGCTTATTTAGAATAGGCCGTTCAGTCCAACTCTATTACGTCGATGACGAAAGAAATAGTAGAAAGTAGTATAAACTAGTTTTTTGTTTGATGGCAATTTTTTTTTCTCCAGTGAAGGTATAATCATGGATTGCCTCCACTATTATGTGGGCATTCAGGAACAAACGCCTGGGAGAACTCCCCCGCATAACCGATTGTCTCTGTATTTATAGTCTTATGAACAACTACCCTCCTCCATGTATACACTACACTGCTTCTAGGCATTGACCTACTAGAGAGTATATTAATAACAAGATTTATCTCAATGTTGACAAATCTAATAAAATATTACGTATAATTACAACTTACGAAAACATTTACTTCAACGATCCAATATTATGAATGATATAGGAGTAATCCATGATTCAAATTTACTGTTTGATAAGTATATTGACTCAATTGTTAAAGCTGACGCAATCTGTAAAATCATTTAAAACCCTGTAATGTTCATTCGTGCGAAGTCAGTGGAAATACGGTTTTCAAATATGGAATCCAAAATATGATATACAAAGTCAAAGATCTGAATGAAAACAAAGAAAAGTGATAAAATCATTAAATTTCAAATCACATTTAACTACCTCTGGCTATAATTCTGATTCTAAAAAATACCACCTTTTACCATTATAATTACGTCGTGCCATGTGCAAAGACCTCTTTCTTAAAACAAATATTAACCTCCTCCCTTGACTGTTCAGAACTTTTAGACAATAGATTATTGCATCGAGCGCAAAGTGAGTTTTAACGCACGAGTGTTATGTTGGTGCTCGAGCGAACGCAAAAACACGAGACCAATTCGGCAAAGTTTGTAATTTACTTTTCTTACCACTACATCTTTCTCTAATTCTATATTATTTAATTTTTATATATAAAATATTATTAAAGTTTTGCAATGGTACAAAATATTTGTTTGTTTTTTTTCGGTCGATTTTTATTTTTAGCCAATATCCTTTTGATCCAATGCATACATTTATATGAAACGTTAATAGAGACATAAAAACTTTGTGGTGAATTTATATGAAAATAAAAGACATTAATGATAACCAATGCAGTAATGAAATTTCATACAACATTAATGCACTGTTTTGGTTCCAAGCAGAAAATCTGTCCTTTTTGATCGGTTATGTAATGATTAATGATGAAATTACTCCGAATTTGGAGAAACAATTAATTTATTTCGGTAAGTCTTTGCAACATCGTTCCTACATATGGAGACATGTTAATGGGTTACACTGTTTTTGAAATCCTTATTTGTTTTTAAGGCGGTTTCATTTTTTTTATATGAAAATAACTTATATACTATGTAATGATAGATGTTTAGTGCTTTAACAGATTACCGACCAGGCGGGACCTTTTATCATAAGCTTTACACATAGACGAGTGCTAGTGACAGAAAAATATTACGCATATTTAAAATAGGACAGTTTGAGAACCAAAATCCATATTTTTGTTTTGTTTTGTACTTCTGCAACTGCACTCTAATGAGTGAAATTCTGACGGAGGGGACTGACTTTTTTATTCGAATTATGGATGTTAAAATAAGTCATTTTGGAGCATTTCAACGTTAATTTTAACATTATACACACACACATATATACATGCATTTGTGTGTTAAAACCAAAAAATGACCGCGAAGTAAACAAGGCGAACGCTGCGCACTCGCTGTGTTAAAACAAAAAGAATAACCACGAAGGGGCCAGGGCGATCGGCCGTCGGCTTATGACCTATCCGCAACAGAGTTACGTTTCGCGCAAAATGTCAGTCTTCAATATCAATCAACTATCCGCGCAGCGATCACTTTGGTCGCTTTGCGCCAAAATGCTCCTTTGTAACATTCATAACCCGACTTTACAAAACTTACAAAAAAATGTCAGCCTCCCCCTAACGGAATATCATTCATTAGAATGTAGACAACAACTTCGAGAAGAAAGAATACAAAAATAAGCATTTTTGGGAAGAGTACCCAAACTGCATAATTACCTAAAATAGTGTTGCAAAGATCTTAGTTATTATTGTTTCTATTTTTGTCTGTCTGAGGGAAACATTGTATCAAAAATATTCCTGACAGATTAGCCAACCAACGTTATATTCCTCAATATTATTATTTTAACTATATTATTCGCAATTCATAGGAACCTCTAAAATACCGAGAAGACTATTGAATAATCAATTTGCAGGTATTCACAAATAATATTTAGCCAGCCAAATCCCTTCAAATATCAGATATCCACCAGAATTTATTCTGTGAAAATAGAATCGTAGACAATACTCACGTAGAATGGAGTGGACATGGTGGGAACAGAGCCACAATATAATCGATATGGTTGATTACAAAGGTTGACAAATTCCGCATTTCATTGGATCCTTTGACAGTGAGCTTTGGAGGGCACTCGCAAAATATATTGTGTATAATGCATTGATCATATTAGATAATAACTCTAATTAGCCTCTATTGTTGGGGGCGGCACCTCTCAAAGCTTAACTAACAACCCTCTAAATTTCGATAATATTATCAGAAATCGACTTTAGTAAACAATTTTACAGAAAACCTCTGGACATAAACTACCATAGCAAATCTGGAGGCCCTTAATTAGACTCTACACCCAACATAATGTCGGAGCCAGACATAGCTCAAGGTGTTTGTACATTTTTATCCTTGAAGACTGACTACAAAGTACTACAACACTTTGCGCAGTTACACAAAGTCCCCGGCCACACTACACGATCATTCAAATGAAGCTATGTCTAGCTCCGGCATAAGAGAAGGAGGATATGTCCAGGAAATTTACAAACAACATAAACCTGGGCTGTTTTCACGGTGTGACTCAGACGAGCTAGTGATTTATTTTGATGGAATGGCCGCATTATGGCTGACAACAGAAAAATCGCTAGAAAAAAGATTGCTAAAGGTAGGGCATACTGAAAATTCTTGTTCATAATCTAATAAGAAAATCAACAACAGACGCTTCAATTAAATGTTTAACGAGAGGATCTGAGGAAACAAACATCTTCATCATCCGAAGCCCTTTCTCTCCCACTGCTGGGCAAAAACCTCGAATACCTAGTTTCTTCTATATTTTACATTGCTTTGGCTCTTGTGTCCATGTTGATACGCAGGACGTATTAATCGTCTACATCCCTAATATCTTGGCTTCACCGGAAAGTAATTTAGAACAATTTTCGATGGGAAAGATTGCTGTTGTGACAGTTTCTGTATAGAAACAAAATTATTCCTACATATCGGAATGCTTAAGTAGCAATTTTCCTCTTCGAAGCAGTTTTCGAAAGATTATTACCATTGAAATTTTTTAGTAAAGATATTTAATGTTTTTTTCTATATTAACATTCCATAATTCCACAATAATAATAGAAATAATGCAGAAATAAAAAAAAAATTAACGTAAGTAATATAGATTCACAGCTTGAAGCAAATATTGTTAAAAAAATCTAAGCAACTTTTCCTCGCATCCTATCACAAGAAACTTACAACGTTCTAAAAATGTCTTTTAAATAAATTTAAATTTAGTTTGGTACTTAACTTCTATATCTGAAGACTAATGTTTTTCGATGGCGGGAAATAAAAATGAGCTTTTAAATTTAAGAATTGCGGCGAGGGCTTCGCGGAAAACATTAAATTGAGAAGTGGAATATTAACACTATGTACATCAAAGATCTTTCTTTTCGCTAGTTATAAATGAAGCCATCAGGATACCTCATCTATATACTTATGACGCATGTAATCTGCGGCGGCGTGACCGATAATCTTGTAGACGCCTACATAAATTGTGTCAACATGGATACGACACTTGGGAATGGCGATTTTGATTAGACTTGTCTTGGATTCTTATGTTTTTATCCTTAGTTATTAATTTACCAGTTTCATTGATCACTGAATTTTCTGAAATCTTCTTAACAATCGTTGAAGCAATTTGTTTTCCTTGGTGAGTGTAAAACGTGTTAATTTTAATGTAAAATACTCCTTCAGACGGTCCATATATTGATGGTATTCAATGTTAACTCAATGATACGGGATTAATCTGAAAAAAAAAACATTAAATAGACCAATAAATTATATTTCATTATATATTTATTATTATATATTTTCATTAAATATATAATTATATTTTTAATCAAATATTAAATATATATTAATCAAATTAAAATGTTTTGTAGAGTTTCACTTTACTGACAAACTGAAGATTTTTAATTTTATAGTTATTTCTGAAATATTTGCTTAAGAAAAAAATGTTTTTTTAGTAATAAGTTGTATATATAAAAGGGATAGGAGTAGACTCTCCTGGATTCAAATATCCTTTAAAAAGTGGGTTCCGTATAATTATATGTAATTAGTTACCGTACTTAATTATTAAGATTTTTAAATATGATTTATAAATTTCTAAAATGAATAAATTATGAACAAAATTAGTACGAAATTTCATTATTCTCTTTTTATACCCGCCGTCAGATACTTTAACATTTTCCTATGAATGACAACAGTGTTGGCGCAGTAGTCACTGCAATTGTTTGAAACGCCATATGGATTTCTGACGTACTTTTTCATCTGTATTGTGTGTGTTTCTGGATCGACATATATTGCTCTCCATCAACACGAATGACTGGCAGCCACTGCTCACAACCCTCTGTGGCTCTCTCACTGGCAAATTTGTGAAGATCGTGCAACAAAGAGAAACGGCACAAACGGCTCAGCTCATAAAACTGTGGCGGGGCAATCCAGAACTCCTCGGCTTCATAGCTCTGCAGAACCGCTGAAGGCGTCGACCACTGAATACATGGAAATAAAAGAATATTATCAGTTTACAAGGGCGGGCTTTGCTTCATGGCGAGTCCCGGAAGAGGAAAAGTCCATAAAGCGAATATAACCACTGCTGCTAATGTGTCTGATTTCCGAAAATTACGGATTTTATTTCAGTTTACTTCATTTTGATTGTTTTAAGACAATAAAATAATGGTAAAACATTGTTTACTAATGGTAAAAACGATATTTTATTTTGAGTATTTAGGCGTTAAAATTTATATCGAAGGAGTAAAAGAAACATTAAGCAATTTCCAAAGCAACAACGTGTTGAAAACTAATGATATAGTTACACTTTTGCACTTACTTATTTTTATTTTGAAATACCAGTATGAATGTTATTCCTTCGAGGTTCATTTACGACAGCAAATTGTGACAGCGTTTTTTTCCAGCCCCAACTAGGCTCCGACTAGGCTGCTAACTAATAACAAATATCGGGGTGCACAGTGGATCCACCACACTTCAGTAGATCCAATGTGCATCGCGAACAGGACCACGATCCGTAGACACGGTCGAGATTCCAAAGAAAGTTCATTGTTACAAAATTAATCAGAAATATTTCGAATAAGTTCGGAAATTTCTAATCGATTTCGTGGTTTCAATTTTCATAATAAGAACGAAATTAACCAAAATAGACTGATATTTGTTATAATTAAAAATACCCAGTAAAATAAAAGTGTCGGCAATACTAAAATCCGCCCTTGAATCGAAAAAAAAGATTAATTTAGACTTTTCAGATTAATTTTCAAGTTGGTTAATTTTTTGTTAAAAGTTATGTGTTAGTCACTAATCACCCGAAAGCTACACCACCGAATCCGCCACCAAAGCACAGCACTACACTGACTTTCCGATGCGCCTCAACGCACGTTTCGCTTCGACACCGAAACATCATCAGGAGATAGACTCTACAAAGGTTATTCGTAAAGTTTACGAATAACCTGGTGTAGCTTTCGGGTTGCGGCATTACACCGATTTTCCCTCGTATTCTTTCGCGGATTAAAGCAAAGCAGTTTAGTTTCTCATGCATTGGAATTATTGCAAAGTAAATCTTAAAATATTAACAAAGGAGCATTTATTCAGATTAAAATTTGTTAAGGTAATTGTATTATTTGTTAAATCTTACTCCGGTGCGGTTACTAACTTTTAAAATTACTCTTTAATTCGCTCCTCCGTTGCGATAGTACAAAATTTCGGACAATAATCTGTTGTCACGCTTGTATGACAATACGGCCACTGTATAATTCGTTTATTTTACAGTGCAGTTGTAAAATATATTAATTACTTCGTAAACGGTATTTTGCAGTCGCATTTTATTATTAGCGCGTATTGAAAGTGCCCCTTAACGATCGGTCCTTTCTTTTTGAAGTAAACGTCCTGTGCGGCGCGTAATTTGAGGGTTGTCGTGGTTCGCGGCAATTTTCTTTATGGTCACGACTTTAATTTACCAACAAACGGTTACTTTGTTTGCTTAAGACTTAGTTTTTTTTTTATTTCATTAATTTCACTTTGACTGGTCGATCTTAGAAACGTGTGTTGATTTTTTGAATATAATAATATGAGGATTTTATCAGAATATTGATATTGATCGACAATATAACGTTTTCTTGCTGTTCGTTTGTTCTATAATATATAGAAGAAAACCATATTCATCTCAAATGGCGACAACGCGTCTGCGAGCCTTCTGATGGGGCAATTGTCCATAAGGGTCGGCAGTACATACTATCGGCTGGCCCGTTGGCGCAGTGAGCAGTGACCCTGCCTTCTGTTGCGGGGGTCGTGGGTTCGATTCCCACCTCGAGTCTGGGTATCAATATATAATATATATTTCTAAAAAAAATGTTTGTCTATGACAGGCGGCTGTTACCTATAACACAGGTATTAAGTTGTCTGTCTACCGTAGGAACAGAAGTCCGTGTGTCATATAGTCCTGTTTATATTTATTTATTTACTTAGGCGTGCTCCGTTAATTAAGTCATACGAATTTTACGATTTTTTGACTCCTTCGTCCTTCACACATTTTTGGAACTTTCTCCCCCTTGGTGTGACATATTGCTCAATTCTGCGCATATATAAAAAAACAATTAAAAGAAAACAGTAGTTTCATTTTTTTTTAATATTTTTAATTTTCATATGTGACGTCACAAATCTAATAACCCCCGTCCGTCCGTCCGTACGTCCGTTGTGACAAAAGTATACTTAATAATAAAATAGTGCTTAGTACACATTGATTTTTAACAATTAATAAATACATTTGTTTAAAAACCATACAATTATCATAACATTAACTAGTCCTGACTTTTGAGATAATTTTTTAAAACTGTATGTCATAAGTGAATTCCATCCTTTACACTTTACATAGGTATTTTAAAAAACCTTACAACTAACATTAAAAAATATATGTGAAATATTTGTGTGGTGTGTGTGTGGTGCGTGCCGTGCGTGCGTGCTTGCGTGCGTGCGTGCGTGCGTGCGTGCGTGCGTGCGTGTGCGTGTGTGTGTGTTCGCGTGTGTGCGTGCGTGCTTGTGTGTGTATGGGGAGATGGGTGTTTTTGTGTTAATGTCTCCCAACATGACATAAAAATATACACATCATATTACAATAATACTATACACAAGCCAACAAATAATTAGTTAAAACTACTTAAAACGAAACCCGACTCATACTGCGCTAAAAACGAAGGCGTGCGTAATTACAAAAATAAACTCCATTGTTCCATTATACTCGTAAAGTCATATTTCATTTTCTTCTCCACTCAAAACCGCAGCTTGTGGTTATTTTTAAAAACACGTGTACCTATAACGTCTTCATATTGTTTCAAAGTAATCAAGGCGCGGCGCTGATGAGAAAGCGCTGCCATAAAAATCAATTAAATCAGCCATTAAAACGTAGTTGTTGCGTAAATTAGGCTTTTTGATGTAAAAAAAAACAAAATCAAATCAAAAGATGTTTCAATCGTATAGACTTTTACGAGCCCTTTTGAATTGTCTAATATTTAGAAGTTACCACTGATTCGGAAAAGTCGAGCTAAGCGAAGAGTCAGAAAGAAACTCATTACAAAAATAACTGATAGAATCGGGCGTTACTTTGCGGAAATCCATGACATGCATGAAAAACTAAACTACTTTGATTTAATCCGCGAATGAAAAAAAAATTCACGCTGCTAAATCGCTAAACTGATTGTGCGATAATTGACCTTACAGTGTGTGGTTGAGTCTGAGTTTAGAATAATAGCCGCTACACGCGTATCGATAAATCGTTGCGAAGAAACTGTATGGTTAAATCTTTGGGAAAAAACTGTGCAGTTTAATCGACGACAATTTTTCATACCCACGTATCCATAAAATTGCGTAGTTTACACGGCACAATCAAATCGCAACGATTTATCGATACGTGTGTAGCGGGCATTGGAGTGTTATTTGTGCTAGTGGGCAGTGTCGTTATGTTTAAAGTTTACACTTCTATGTATCCGCAATTCTATGGACTACTTTTGTAAACTTCCGTTTGGTTTGTGTATGCACTTAATTATCTATGGTATGTAAAAGATTATAAAAAAATTGTTTATTCTAATTTTTTCTACAAATAAATACTACTGAAGTGCATGTCAATTTCTCTGTGGAATCAGTTGCCGGCTCCGGTATTTCCGAGCGGTTACGACTTGGGGACCTTCAAGAAAAGAGCATACTCATTTCTCAAAGGCCGGCAACGCATCCGATTATTATAAATGGCTTGTTTGTGTAAAAATAAAAGAAACCAACGTCGTTGATGGCACACTGACCTCTTTAAAAAAAGAAGTTTCGAGCTATCAGAGAATGTTGGGATGTAATAACGGATCCTAAGAAGGTATTCTAATGGTATTTTAATGAATTGAAGTTGGGGATTGGTTTAGGGATGGGTTTTATTTATCAGGTTTTAAATTCATTTCATGGAATTCTAATAAAGATTTCGATTGATTGTAGTAGGAGCTTGTATCACTTTGGGAAATGAAGCCACTTGAGCGTTTTATTGTTGTTTCATACTTTATCGCGCCAACCCCTCGCGTCATATGAGATGTCTCGTAAAATGATTTAAACATTAAACCTTTATTAAAGTTATGATCGCTTGAGCTTTAAAATTCGCATTTCCTTCATCTTACAATGCAAAATTTTCCCCATTTATCATTTACGTTTTAATCCTATTGAATATTTGGTAGTATACACTTTTTGAGTGGTTTAATTAATGTGGGGCAAACGAAACGACTCAGACTTCACTATACTAAGTAATTGCGCTTGTATATATCTGTCTATATTTCGTCAAATAAACACAACAAATTTGATTTCGCTAATCATATCTAAAGCTTATCAGTTGTTTTAAAACATCTTACTGGGTGGAACAATGGAATTTATTAAAATGATCAATACTTCTTCAGAAAGTTAATATGAAGGTATATCTATTCTATACGTATTACTATAAGATGTATGCATAAATAGCTATCTTCTTAATATCTACTAACAATATTATATTGGACGAGTCAAATGAATCTATTTATGAAATGACTAACAAATTAGTATTTATTGGTAAAAAATGCTTACATTTAAGAATAACAAAAAATAAAAAAATACAGCCATGAGCGTGTCGAGCCACGCTCACACGGACATAATATATGGACTCATAATGATGGAATAATATACCGACTTCTATAAATTTACATGATTCATAAACTTACATCTGTTATCCGTTTTCGACAAGTAAGTAGATTTAAATAATCTTTATGTTCATAATTTCTAAATAAAAAATAAAAATCAGACTCATATAGCCCCATCCCCAAGCAGAATTCTTATGTAATTTTGTTTTTACAAAATTAAGTGATTATAATTAAACTCACTATATATATATTATTTGTTTT
This sequence comes from Charaxes varanes, assembly GCA_024363005.1. Classification (NCBI taxonomy): domain Eukaryota; kingdom Metazoa; phylum Arthropoda; class Insecta; order Lepidoptera; family Nymphalidae; genus Charaxes; species Charaxes varanes. The sequence goes on from JANCMC010033760.1 coordinate 44,664, forward strand.
CTTGCCGTTCTTCCGTAATTATGAATGATTGAATCAAAATTCAATGTTCTTGCTAAACTAGACTACAAAGTTCATGATGTCATATCTTAGCCAATACTTGTCTTTTGAAGGCAGTCATAATGTAATGGCTCTTGAGTGTAGAGCTTTAGAGCTAGAAGTAATCAGTTTTGTAGATTACCCCGCGACCATGTGTTGACATATACCTACCTATATCTTGGATTAGTCTTTAAATTACATTCTAAGCAGTATCCAACACACTTGATTACGTTTGAATGAAACATCAATTTTCAAAGAAGGTAGATAATCCATATTCGGGGAAACAGGTATAGCGGAATATTATGTTAAGGAAGAAGGTCTGATCAGCATGTTTATATGTTTATGTTAGTTACCATAAACTTTAATTTCCTTAGCGTTTAATAATAAAAAAAAATCTGTACCACTAACACACATGAAGACTCTTGGGTCTAGTACATGGTAAAGGCTGTAATGTTTCTAGGACAACGGTTGTGCAGGGGTGTGATTTATCTGAGATTACGCTCAATCGCCAGGTTTTCCTTCAAGGGTAGCCATTTCCTAGACCCTGAATGATGACTGAATCCCAGGAAGGCCTGTCTGTGTTTTCCCCATTTAAGGGTACCCACATAATAGAGGCTGGGTGGACCACAGGAGGGTCTGAATATCCCATACGGTCTTTTTGTGGCTTTTAACAAAATTCTAAATTATCTGCCATAGCTGGATTTGAACCTAGCACCTTTAGCAAAGCAATTCAGCAATCTACAAACTCAGCTACGCCGCTAAAAGTTAAGAATTTATAAAATCTAGAAAACTCCTAGAGGTTAGAATTCACCGCCGAATTAAGCCTGCATGTTTAAAAAGAAGCACTCAAGTTAACTAAAGATGATACACGTGTGCTTGGCTTTCTTATATTTTGTAGGAATTCTGCTTCCTGCAAACATGTCTAAACCCTTTTATGAAATGTATACTGGTTCATTATACATTACATGATCCGTTATCTCTCACTAACCTCGACCCGCGAAGGTTGCTCTTGCCGATCACAAAGGACTCCCGCAGACAGAGGCGGTCCCTTTGATCCAATTACGAAGGATGGAAGAGTTTTATCTTCAGTAGCATACAAAAAGTAGGTATTATTTATTCCTTAAGATATTATAGTGTAATAAAAGAAAATCCTAACATATTAATAATGATAGTAGATACATATCTACACATGTACATCGCACAGTCGAAGATTAGATATTTAATTATCATTTAAAATAAATATTAATATTACCAAACAATTAAAACCGAAAAATAAATTAAAAGTTATAATATAAACAAATGAAAAAAATGATAGCTAATGTAAGAAAAAATGCACTACCTGAGGTAAACAATTCATTATTTTAGAACAAATATGGTTATCGTAAAAAGGTTATAGTGAGTCAACCTTGAAAGATAGACTTCTATCTATCTATCTATCTTCTATCTATATATTCTAGCTATTGCGGACTTTTATTGGGTACTTTTAAGGGGAACAATTCGGTCTCATATCTTTTTTACGAAACTTTAACCGTTTACGCAGCGGAAGCTCTAAAAAGGAAAAAAAAAACGATTTTAAAATTCTAATTGGTGCTCCGCTCTTATTGGTATTAACGTAATGATATATAGTCTATAGCCTTCCTCGATATATTTAATATAAAGCTGAAGAGTTTGTTTGTTTGCTTGAATGTATAGATATAGTTTCGTCTTAATTGTCTTAAATATAGAATGCTACAGAATGTGTATTTATTTAGGCTTCCAATTTCCAACATAATCATGTAAAATGTCTATAATATTCCAGACTAATTTTATTCCAGACATAGCTCCAAGTGTTTGTACAATTTTGTCCTTGGAGTCCACAAAGTAGAAAACTTTGTACAGCTACACAAAGTCCTCGGCCACACTAAATGATCATTGAAATGATCATTCAAATGAAGCTATCCCTGGCTCCGGCATAAGACAAACAATATTACCTTTTCACGTTGTAAATACTTAGAAAATGTATAATTTGTGTCTGCTATTCAGTTTTACATTTATTACAATACAAATTCCACAGCAAGTTACGTCTGGAAAAGAATAAATGTAAATGAAGTTCTTAAGTATAAACATACCTCATTGCTATTCTCTCAAAAGACCTTTTTGCTTACATTAATGTCGTTATAATGTTGCGGTACAAGAGAAAACTGGAAGTTTAAGATTCTGTTCAATTTTATTCACCTTTTATATTCATTAATAAGAATTAATTATATTAATGTGTATTTCCTACGTCTAAAACATGTAAATTATGTGGCAATTTTTTTTAGGATTCCGTACATTCAAAGGCAAAAATAAAACCCTTATAGGATCACTTCGTTGTCCGTCTGTCTGGCAAGACCCTTTTTGTCAGGTACGCGTTGAATTATAAAGTTGAAATAACTACCAAATATTGAGATTTGCAATCCCTGCTGCGAAAATATTAACCTTCTAAATATACGAAAATAAAAAATATGGCCGTTTATGTGTGAACCAAAACCTATAGGGTACTTTCTCTTGATCTAGAATTATGAAATTTGGCAAGAAACTATCTATATCTCGAAATAAAAATATAGAAGAATTTTCAAATACCGTAAATTTGTAAAAGAAATTGCAGTGACTTTGTCAAATTAAAAGAAATGTTATGAAAAGTATTAATCTTAAAATAACCCGGTGAAGTATTATTTGATAGTACGGAACCCTTATTGTGTGAGTCAGAGTCGCACTTATCCGGTTTATTATTCTCAAAAGCTGATTAAAGTGGCAGTTTAAAATTTGTTTAATATAAGAAATAGAACGACAATATAAGAAAAGAAAATATTGATAATAAACATTTATTTAAACAAAGTGTTTGTATTTATGAATAGTCACATCAATAATTCAATACCATAATGATTGAATACCATGATAATAATTATTGAAAAATTATTCGAGACTTGCTAGTACTATCGGCAGACATTAAATTTAAAGTCTCCTTTTACAACTATTTCGTGGACAATTAACACTAATAACACTAAAGTGACAGTCTACAATAACCGAGTCTATCTAGTCTATAGCCAAGCGGACACTGCCACGGTATGGACAAAATAAATTTAGAAGGTTTTGTGCCATTACACTTTCCATCTATATCTTTCTTCGATCCTCCTTCACATTCACTAACACTTTTTGTTTCAATTTCTTGAGGATTTGTATCATTACAATCAACACACAGCTTCCCATGATATCTAGGTTCTATCATTTCAACCTCGTCTTTGGGACTCTTTATAGCATCAGTAAAATTCATTTCAACCCCATGTTCACCCTTGTCTTCGTTACTAATGTTCTTTAAAGTAGTATCACTTCTCAATTTATCAAACACGTAAATCTTATACATCTTCAAAACAAGCCCAACACTTTTAACTATTACACTGTCATCTCGCGGTTTAATTTTCCTCTCATTATTCCTTTTGTTAAATGAAAATAACTTGTTTATAAGAATGTCTGCGAACATATTACACCAGGGCGTTACTGTTGTTTCATTTCTTGTATCGCTTTCGAGTATCGTTTCCCGTTTTCTCGAAGCTGGACTTTCTCTTCCAGTGTCTTCAAAAACACTTGTGTTTTCAATATACAAGCAATTTGTTTCACTAACTAAAACTAAAACAGTAATCAGTACTGTATACATTTTTTTATTTTATTTAATAACGTACACAATAGTCAAACCGACGAATGCTGAGGATGAACTTTACCAGACAATATAGATAACATACGAAGTAACCGAGTACAATCGTGTTGATAAATGTATATACGAAAAATTTTAACCTCATGTAATTTTTTCTTTATTAGCGTAGTAAGGTAGTCCGCATCTTAGGATATCCAAATTATTTGACATAGAGAGTTGAAATTTTCCATGCTGAGAGAACATGCTAAATAGTTATTAAAAAAATTATTTTGAACGAAATTGAACAAAAAAATTTGAAGCTATTTGACAAATACGTTTCTCGCGTATCAGACACGGAATCCTTTGTAAAAGCGTGTCTTTACACACTCTAGGTCACCTTTTTATTTGATGAATCATTACTAATACACTTTAGTTTATTCCAATAAATAAAAAAGAGTAAAAAAACAAAATGGTCAAGAGCGTGTCAAGACACATATATATAAAGGTTCCGTATCGGATACGCTCAAAACGTATTTGTTAAATAACTTAAAAAATGTCCGATTTCGTTCAGAATATTTTTCCTAATGAGTTTTTAGCATGTTCTATCAACATGGAAAATTTCAAGTTTCTACGTCTAATACTTTGGAAACGCTAGGGGGAGGGACCATCTTACGGGCAGACAGACGGACGGACGGACGGAGTGAAATTATAAGGATTCCTTGTAGTACTACGGAATCCTGAAAACCTTCCTGTCAATATAACTAGACGACAAATAACAAGAAATAATAACATATTACCACAAATACCATTTAACGATAGAAACTTCCGTAGATAAGATCTGAGAGTAGAATATGAACTATAAATAAGTCCGCAATAACTTTTCGTTGCTTTCTAGCTTAGGACTAAAGAAGCACTCTGGGGCAAAATTTATTTGCCATATTAGATAAAAAAGCTTGGCGTGGTTCCAAGTCACTCGTAGGTGTGAGGTCGTCTGGTATAATGTATACCAGTGTTACATTACACGTGACGTCGCCACATAAATACTTTGCCAAGTTCTTACTACATGTTTAACTCGTGTTTCATTTTCTTTTAATATTTTAGTATTCTCTTTCCGAAATGGGTAATAACCGTTGAAATTTATTTAAAGTGCTGCGAATTGTTTTTCTTGGCAGTAGTGCTGCGCTATTAGGCTTGGCTTATTTCGTGCTATTTTAGACGTGAACTCCTCGTTCATGCGGAAGTTAATAGTCATATAAAGTCAAATGTTTGTTTCGTAAATCTCATATTTTACCTTCCAGGGTGGTTTCTGGTTGTGAATAACTACGCAATTAGAATATTATTATAGTTATATATATATATTTATAATATAAAGTTTTATTTCCATTCTAATTCCAATCTCCAATCTTTTTCTTGCTTCCGATACTTCAAAACGTAATTTACATATAAAATTTTTTACTCCGTCTTGTAATAATACCGGACATGGTGGACAAACATTTTTGCCCTTGAAGTCTACAATGTTCTATACACCACAACTATACGAGATGGCGCTGTACCGAAGGGGTATAAACACTGAAACGCACCAAACGATTTAAATCACGTTAGCGAAGTTTCTCTATACTATCTCTTTATATAGGCCTTCCGACGACCAGCTGTGAGGCGCGGCCGCCCCAGTCAACTCCAACTAGCCCTGATTGAAAATCTTCCTTTGTGGTGGTCGAGCATATCGATCAACGGTCACGCCTACTCATCGTCTACCGAACACCTTCCTCCTTGGTGCCTTTCCACACCTCTGTATTCTGACAATGATTAATAAACGCAATACACAATTCACTTTGGAATTTATCAAGTTTTAGAATAAGGAAGTTAGGATGACTAAAGATACAAATTTTTTTCTTTCTTTTCTTCCTTTCTTATTTAAATTTGAAGATTGTTCACTTTCAACGAATAATACAAGATTTCTTTTTTTAACACTCTTCGAACCGACTGTACATGTTATCATTGATAACATTAGAAATTATCAAAAAGCAAATATTAACTGAGTGACGTTTTACTAACCGGACGATTATGGTGAAAACAAACCTTATCACTTGCTGTGAAGTGGTTAAAAATGTACCAAGGACGCTTGGGAAATTTCTATAGATAAATTTGATCATATCACAGTGAAGAATCAATTTCTTATACGAGGATTATATTTGTGACTTTAAAAAGAGCGGTCTAGTTTGCGTTTGCCAACGTGGTGAAAGGATTTGCCAGTCAGCGTGGGGTACTAGCTGATTGTTACGAGGGACGTACGGGTCTAGTAAAATACGACACACGAGGAGTCCTCTTGCATGACCTTTCATGGCTGCCATTGATATGGCAGTTGATGTGGCTAAGTTCTGGGTCGACACAATTTAGTGCTTGCCAATGAAACGCTAAGAAAAGAAGACACAATTTAGTGCTTGCCAATGAAGAAAAGAGCGGTTCATTATTTCATTACCTATATATACTAACAGATACCCGCGACTTTGCCCGCGCGAATTCAGTGATTGTTTTATATTTACCATACCAGTGAAGTTCCTGTCAAAATCGATCCTGCCGTTTCGGAAATTACCCGTAACAAACCAACAAACAAACGGACTAAATTGTTTTCATTTCATAAATAACGAACACCAAAAAGAAATTATCCATTTTGCTGCAGTCTTTCAAACCTTATGCGCATAAATGTAACGCGCATAATTTCGGAACGACTGCACCAAATAGAACAGTAAAGTTTCTGTTGTGTTCTTTATTGTCAGGACTTTCAGGACAGGTTTGTTACGCGAATTTTCTTAAACGACTGGATCGATTTTGATGGGACTTTCGATGGTAGTCTTTACAAACGTAACATAGGCCTACTTGAAGCTATAATTATTAGTGTTCCGCAAGAAAAAACTAAAACCCTTAATATGTAACATAATCACAAAATTCTCGCGGGCGAAGTCGCGTGCATCAGCTAGTATTTTATATTACATATGAACAGCGAAGCAATATTCTTTAAGAAAACAACTATTAAGGATGATAGGTTATTACTTCCATACAAATAAACGATCATCCTAACAACGTGTATATCTCTTTTGTAAATTTCCGGTTCAAACACGTTTTCCTTTCAAAGGTCTCCGTCCAAAGCGAGCCCTGGAGCCGTGAAATTGGATTGGCGGCACGTACGGTGCATTATGCCGTTACTTACGTAATATCAAACGTAAATAAAAAGACCAAACCCATATTAAAGATTCGACTTAAAGATTGAGCCATATTAGCTCAAAGGTGGAATGGACGGACTGAATTTCACAAGGTAGCGGGTTTTAAACCCGTCGCACCCACTCCTAGCACAAGGTTTTAAGCTTAATAAGAGGTATAATAGGAAATAGTATCTAAGATGTAGTATCTAAAAGGAGTCTGCCAAAAAGTATTTCCCTTAATATTAAATAGACTTTCTTTCTTTAAAAAAAAACATTAAAATAGCAAGAATTGGACTAAATTGAAATGGAACTACACGCGAAGTACCAGCTTTCAAATAAAAAGAGATTCATCAAAATCGGTTCATCCAGTCAAAAGTTCTCAGATAACAAACATTAAAAAAAGTCCTAATTGTTGTACTAGGAATTTGTATTATTCATTAAGTCTCTTTTATATAGTAAAACATATAAAAAAAGAACAGTCCAATTGAGCATCTTTTTTGAAGTCGGTTAAAAAACGGTGCACTGCATTCTATAAGCTATTAACCTCGTAGCCATTTCTAAAACAGACGTTGCCTCTTCGTTAAAGAGCTGACCAGAGATATCGAATTTTGAATATACATAAAACTAATCATATTCCTTAAGAATAAAAATTATAAAAAGTAGAGTCGATATAAAGTTAATGAGCAAATGCTCATTAACTTCATATCGACTATATTATTTATAATCTACACATTTAAAATTTTTCTTTTCATTAACAAAGTTTTCTTTAACTTTAAATAAGAGCACATAAATGCGTATAGAATTTCGCTATTCCAGCATTAAATAATACTCATATGAAAAGGATAAAATTACGTGCGATATTCCATTACGACTTCCAGTAAATAATATCAAAAACCACTTATCAATACTCATCGAACATTGCCATATAAAACCTCCACACGTCAGTGGATACGGCAATAATAGACGCTAGTACTAATTTATACGATACAAATGCGACGGCACTCGAAAACCCTGCCAAATCCGCGAGCACCTCTCCTCATAGATCCCGATATTATTTGGCGTCATTCCAAAATAATTACTTTACGTAAACCAGACGTTCAGCCGTGAGGAAATGAAAGAATAATTGAATGCGGTACTTAGCAGCTGTCTTAAGTGAAAATTAAGTGATATTTTTTATAGTTTACACTGTTATTTTAAGATGATTTTTGATTTATAAACTAGGTATATAAACTAGATCCGTAGCTATAAACGCGAAGCAATAGTGTAATAAGTTTTGAAGCGTCATTCACACGAGTGCTTTTTTCAATAATGTTCAATAGAACATATGAACTCCCAAGTTTGTATTCTTTTTATCGAGCAATGTTTTATTTTCAACGATATACATATATATAAATGCTATATTTTTCTATCGACGATGCTAAAAAAGCGCCGAGGCCGAGATTTAACGTAAAGGATTCTTAACTCTCGTGCGAATGAGGGCTTAGTGATGTGTTAACAGCACAACACTAAAAGCGTGGAATTCAATATTCGATACTTAATTCAATTTTGACACTTCAGATGTTTATAATGCCACATCCAAAACACATAATTAGCAACTCTTCAGCAACAAGCTTCCAATACGCCTATTGTATCAAATATTCATTATCCCTTCCTAAAGTGTATCGAGAAATTCGTATCTATAAGATAATTTGGCAGCTACGTATGGTCAAATTAAATACCACTACAGACTATAAATCGTTAGCGTATTATTTCATTAATGGAAAAGTAAAGTGAAAAGTTTGTTTACATCTATTTATTAACTTTATAATTTGAATATTATTTTGGTATTGTAACCGCCCTCTTGAAATCCACCCTATTGTAACCAATCACTTCAAATAAGAGCATTGCCGCTACTTCACACTTATCTTATATGAGTGAGAGATACTGGTACCCGAACGTGCCGCCCAAATTCGGCTCCAGATCAAAAGGGATAGAAATGGAAGAAATCTCACAATAAATTCGAGCGGCGAGTTTTTACACCTTTTTTTTTTTAACAGCGCCTCATTCCAAAAGGTTTTGCGTATAAAAAGTGTCAAAGTCAATTTTTATCTGGCAGTTATAATCTTGTACTAACATATAAAGCTGAAGAGTTTGTTTGATTCATTTTACGCGCTAATCTCAGGAACTACTGGCCCGATTTTAAAAAATCTTTCAGTGTTAGATAGACCAATTATCGAGGAAGTCTATAGACTATATATTATCACGCTAAAATTTTACGCGAACGAATTCGCGGGTAACAACTAATATAAGATATATGTGTGAGTGTAGGGACTCAAGTTCAAGGATTTTATGATGTCGGTTCGTGTGTAACAGTAATTTGTATTCAAGCTGCGGTATGCAATAAAAGCACAATGATACAAAATTTATTTTAATGCTTCCTGCGAAAGTATATGTCGAAGCTCTCCCCCCCACCCCCTTCCTATATAGTTTATCATAGTAATTTTAAATAATGAGATTCGAATGGAAATGTTTTAAACTCATTATTTTTAAGAACTTTTTTAAGAGTTGCTAACGAGTTTCTTGTGGATTCTTCTTGTCCCTCGACTTTTCCGAATCAGTGGTAGCTTCTAAAATGTTTGACGATTCAAATGATGTTGTAAAAGTCTATTTCAATAAAACATCTTTTAATTTGATTTGACTGGCCCGTTGGCTCAGTGGGCAGTGACTCTGTCTTCCACTCCGGGGGTACTGGGTTCGATTCCCGCCTCGAGTTTGGGTGTATTATGTATATATTTATATATTTCTACAAAAAAATATATGTATCACAAGCGTCTGTTAACTATATAACATAGGCATTAAGTTGTCTCCCTTAGGAACTGACATCAGTGTGTTATATAGTTCTGTATATATTTATTTGAATAATATTTCAGCGCTTTTTGATTCCCTGTTTTTTTTTTCACTGGGAATTTCATTTACGCATCCCGATTATAGCTTGATCTATTAAGACTAAATAAATATAAACTGACAACCGTCAGTCGTGTACACGGGCTTTAAAGTGAAATTAGAATCACTCACCAAAAACCTTACGCAACACTTCACTCCACTCTCATCGCTGATCTACACCACGCGTCAGATTCGTCACATCATTATCGAATTAGACATCAAAACGTATGAAACGAAAGGTTACCGCCCACTTTCTATGTTACAATACTCCGAACATCACGCGGCACGCGTTTGCGCAAACCGGATGAGTTTACAGTTATACGAAAGTACAATTCAGAACAATATAATACATATCAAGACAAGATTCTTATAATTACACATTTTCGAAAATATTGGGAACCGGAACGGGAACGGAAATAAGAACGGAATGATGATGGTTTTGCATTTTTTTACCCCGATCCTTTGATGATACTTTTGTTAGTGTATCAATTTTCGTAGGGCACGTGTTAGCGTGTCTCTATGAGATTGTATGTAAATGAATTTTTAAGGACCTTTTTTACATTCCTCATAGCTTAACCCTGACATTAAAAGCATCGCCCGTTTCCATCACGCGCGAGCCCTTTGCTTAAATGTTTTCTGCGCGTAGTTTGGACCCACTTTAAAATTGAATTCCACCTTTGTACCTCCTTAACCTTTCCCTCATTAACAGAAATAAGCTGTAATAACTAATACACTCAGATATGTAAACAATAACGTAAAATTGGCCAGCACTTTTACCCAAAACTTAATTCACTACGCATCAATATCGGATTAAATCATCAGCGTCAGCAATCAGCACACGAAAGATCCACCGCCCACTTTCCACACCACAATACGCACATAATTTCGCAACCCGGATGACTATGAACAATTATTATGAAAGTACAAAATTTGCAACCGTGTCATTGTGCGAGAGACTTTTAGTGAAACGCTATTTGGACTATTGTTGGCAGATGTACGGCCTATTTGTGTGCCGATGCGTTGTCAAATAATTCATCACGTTATGGACGTTATCTATTTGCATATAGTTAATATTATTAACTATATGCAAATAGATAAAATATAAAATTCAACTGTCTGTTTGTAAGGTCGAATTAATTAACTTTTTAACCGACTTCAAGAAAAGGTGGAGGTTCTCAATTCGAGTGCATGTTTTTTTTTTTTTTGAATGTATGTTACGCGTTTACTCTGCCATTTATGATCCGATTTTGATGATTCTTTTTTAGTTTGGATAAAACATACTTCAGAGGTGGTCCCGTATAAATTTTATTAAAATCAGTCCTTGAATTTTTGAGATATTACGCGATTACTCAGCCATTTACGATCTGATTTCGATGATTCTTTCTTAGTTGGTTAGACCATACTTCAGAGCTGGTCCCACGTAAATTTTACCAAAATCGGTAGAGCGATTTTTGTGAAATAAAGAAAATTCTTATAAATTGTAAAACTATCTTAAAATTATTTTTCTCTGTTTATTTGTCCTTGTCAGAAATCTCCATTTCGAGGGCTAATTGGAAGTAGTAAAATTCTACTCATGAATGTCTAAGTTCACAAATTACTAAGACGTGTGATAGAATATTCAAATTTCAAGCTATTCAAACCTTGGGTTGTAAATAGCGGCCAATATTTACTAAATTAAAAGACCATGGGAACATAATCACTGTATCATTCATCATGGGTGTAAAATCCAAAACAGGTAACCGGTGTACGACGGCGGTAGGTGGTGACAGGAAGTGGTGATTGTGGGCTGCGGAGCCGAGGACCGGTTTTGTTAATTAATTGACACGAATCAACGTACTTGGCCCTTGATTGATGTACCTGGATTTATTCTATTAACTGGAATGTTTAGGGATATCCTCTCGGCACTTCGGCAGATATCTCTGAATTATTATTAGTTGATTATAACGAAAGGCTTACTGCCGACTGCTGATAGCTGACTGAGTTTTTTGTAAGATCTTCTCCGATCTAAACGAGGCACCCGTGAAACAAGTACTAAAAGGAGTTTATTAGGCATGCTGCGCTTCACACACCCACGCCCATTGCCGTCATACGTGGAGCTAGAGGCACTCTCGATCATAATACAATTATGTTTGACTTTTAACTCTGTAATATGATGATACGTCTTTTTAATATGAAGAATCTGGTAAATAAACTGATATAAAAGAACAAGTTTACCTACTTTTTGTACGACTACTTGAGGCACTTTGACGTTACAAACTTTACTTAAATTTTACTTATTTTCATAGACAGATCTTCGGACATCATCGCCCGCCAGGTGGTGGGGCTGCGCGAGCGCTCCGGTGCCCGGGTGCCGCTCGTGCTCATGAACTCCTTCTACACGCGCGACGACGCGCGCGCGGCGCTCGGCGACTTCGAGTCCGACGTTCCGCTGGACTTCGTGCAGCACAAGGAGCCGAAGATCCGCGTCGACGACCTGCAGCCGGTCGAGTGGCCTGACGACCCGTCGCTGGAGTGGGCGCCGCCCGGCCACGGGGATTTGTACACGGCGCTG
>JANCMC010033809.1:5584-56933 GCA_024363005.1 Charaxes varanes
CCTCCCTCCTAAGCTCCGTGACTTTTTTTTACTGTGAGCTTTTATTACAGAGCTTTTTTAAAGTCGCGTTAATATATTTATTTTATTATTGCTTTTCCTCATTATTATTTAATTAAGATAATATAACATTCGGGAGATAAGATAATGTAGTTTATTTTAATCATGGTTCGTTGTGCACAGAAATTCAACACAAATCAATACTTTGATATCTACAAAACATATTCATAATCGAGCGTCTAAGCTGACGTGTTCAGGTGTTGGAGGGAGGAGAACAACTTCCACATACATAATTGGTGACAGCCAACTTCCAACAACTTCTGAACTTAAATATGCGGGCGGAGAATAAGTGGCCACGAAAATGTTCTTTTAGGGAACGCGAAACTACCTTAAAAATGTATGGCCAGCGGGACCGCTGTAAATTGTTAAAGAACACCCCGGCAAGTTTTGTCTGTCCAACTTTAAAATTAAATTAAACATCACAGAAATCCGTCGGGAGAGAGTAAAGTTGTTCCGTGCTCATCTTCTATAGTATTGCGTCCAGAGAACCATAACGTCATATATACAATTTTGTTTCGATTCGACCGTAGATCGCAATTTTGAATGTCGTGTAATTGTTGTATGTAAATTGAAATTACACAAATATCAAAACTCCTAAACAGAAATCTTTCCAATTAAAAACTTAATGGACGTCTTCAAAAATGAGGCAGTAAAAAACTTTTGCAAATAAGTAAAAGTTAGGTAATGAATTTTAATATGTATAAAGATGTCGACTGGGATTTCTTGTAAGCAGTCGGAGAGCTCTTTGAAACATCGAGTGATGGAAGTGTGTGAGCCGAGCATAAAAAGAGACCCGTAACTCTGTAGAAGTGCCGACAAATTGGCCCTCTAACTCATGCACGTCAAAAGTGTTATATGAATTTCTCTCAATTTTACATATACATATGTATGAGTATATCTTAAGTTCATAATGCGAGTAATGTATTCGTCCAAAGCTATATAGGGAAATAACGCTTTCTATTGTTTAAATATGTTTTAACCGACTTCAAAAAGGAAGAGTTTCTCAAATTGACTGCTTGTTTTTTTGTCTGTATATCAGGCGATTACTCCGCCATTTCTGAACCGATTTTGATGATATTTTTTTGTTTACAATACTTCAGAGGTGGTCCCGTATAAGTGTTATGAAAATCGGTTTAACGTTTTTTTGCCGAAGCAGCCAACAAAATTCTAAAAATTTATGTACATTACCCACTGATGTGTTAAAGTCAGGGACGACAAAGGTGCCACGGACGACACAGTGTGGAATCTGTTTGTCTTTGTATCGGCATGATATAAGTACAAATTATTTTTTGCATTTTAGGGTTTGGTGATTTTTAAGGCGGTTTTCGTTTTCTTTAAGAATAATTTCGTTATATATATCTTTATATAGATTGTGTAATATAATATTTAACTATCATCTCATACTTTTCATAAAAAACAACATGGAAGGAGTTAGTCACATTTTGACAATTAAAATTCATTATTTGAATATCGTGATGTTTTGTCTGGAGAGTTACTTTAACAGTAGCGGAATGATGCATTAGTTGCGGAAGTTATCGGAAGCTGTCAAAAGCGATCTTCTTAAAGTTATCGATACTTGCGTCCGTCTCCGCGTCCATTTTTCAGTGTCCGTTCAATAAAGACGTTACACTTTATCCAGGCAGCTTCGGACTCCCGCGGGGAGAGCTGGTTATTACCGGGAAATAATTTTATTACACAGTTGTATACCATGGGAATGTCCGAATTTGCTGCATAGTCGCTTGGACGTGGTGCGGTATTATAAAACCCGAAAAAGTGTTAAGGTATTAGGTTTTAAGTACTGCACTTAACATTATTATCCCGCCTATCGCGAAGATAAATTTGATCATTTTAAATAAAACAATTGTTTGATGTGCCTACAATTGTTGAGAAGAGAAAGACAACTATAAAGTAAAAAGTGCTTCTTTTATAAAAGTGCTTTGGACGTATAATTTGTTTAATGTGTTTATCACCGTCTCATACTGTACTTTTTCTGAACACCCTAAGCAATGCCCTCTTTGTCAGCTTAAAATGGTGTGAATTACTGCAATAAAAAGATCAGTGTATGTAGTGTAACAATATATTTCATATATACAAATTAGTAATATAATCTGGCAACGAGGACGAGCACTGGCGCGAGTACCGGCGCGAGTACTGGCCCGAGGAGCGATGCGAGTACCGGCGCGAGTGCTCCGCCGCGGCTCCGCTTGAGCGCCTCCAGCTCGCTGACGATGAGGGTCTCCTCGAAGGTCCCCTCCACTTCGTTGTACTGCATCTCATCGTACTTACCGGACAGCGCTGCGACATAATGCAATTATCAAAATGTACGAACCAAATATTTTACTTTTACAAAATTGTCCCTACTAATATATTTTAGGTCCTCAGATGAACGCTTACCTGACATGTTACTCATGTATGTATACAGTATACGTATATCGGTCGCCACTATATGTACATTATAGGACAAGATATAATATCTGTATTAAAAAAAGCACAATGGAATAAAATAAACGAATTGTACAAAGTTGCGTAGTTATCGTAATGAGTTATTCAGGAATACATATATTCAAGGTTTGTTTCCCATAATCGTTTGAAATTCATATTGTTCTAAACTGAATTTGTGTTTTAATTATAGACGTAAATAAATAAATTTTGCATTTGATTTTGAAATTATTTGTAATTTGTCACACTTATGATTGACATGGACACAAATGGCTCAATCCAAAATCTCTTTTCTACTCGACTAAAGACATAAAATAGCGTTACAAAAAGTGTGATCGGGCGAAAAGATTTCATTTTTTTTCTTGAACAATTTTATAAATTAATAATTTGTTCAATACAATAAAAATTCTAAGTATAAAATGACTAAAATATATAAACACTAGATATACCCTGCGACTTCGTCTGCGATTTCTGCGAAACTTTAACCGTTTACGCAGCGCACGCCGCGGAAGCTCTTAAAAGGAAAAAAACCGCCGATTTTGAAACATTCTTATATTAGTATAGATTTATATATTAGTATAGATATACAGGTGCAATTTCAAATGGAAGATAGATTTCGACAGAAGTCTAAAAGAGCATGGAATTAAGTGCCTTTACCCTACTATTGCAATTGACGCCGAAGATGTAGGGCTCGTGAACTCACGGTAGAGCTTGATGGTGCCGTCGGTGTCGCCGAGCGAGTTCTTGGAGATGCAGCTGTAGGTGCCGAAGGTGCTGCGGCCCGCGCGCCGCACCCGCAGCCGCATGGCCGTCTCGTAGCCACGCTCCACGCACGACACTTCGAACCGCGCGTCCGCTGCCGTCACGCAAACAAATCACACACACGCAAACTCATTTCGCAAGGGCCGGCAACGCATCTGCAGTTGTCCATGAGCGTCATCACTCTAGTGAACAGGCCTACCAGTTTGCCTTTTCAATATTATTCGTAACGCGAAACGGATGGAAACAATATTGCCTTATGGGCACGAAATGGATAAGTAAGTTAAGGAGTAATTTGATATTTCAATCAATGACTGGCCCATTGTCGCAGTGGGCAGTGACCATAGCTTCCGCTTCGAGTGTCGCGGGTTTGATACCCGCCTCGAGTCTGGATGTGTTATGTATATGTATATATTTTACAAAAAAAAAATTATGTAAGCTTTCGTTTATATATCGTTGCAAACATCTCTTTCTAGTACTTTTAGTATATAAAAAATATCGCATCTGCTCCTCGAGATATTTTTTGCTCAGCGCATATTGTGTGGAGATTTTAAATGTGGGCGCTTAATTATAGTGCATTTTTACGAAGATAATGTAATATAATCTGCCCGACTAACAATTGCGACACAGCAAGGTGATGTGAGGTCTTCAGATCATATTTTTTCGAATGTGCACGCCAAAGATCTGCATTCAGTTGGGTTCGTGACAGCAGATGGACTATTTTGGCACGTTCCTCGATATATTGCCGATTGTAAGTTTGCACCTTGTCCTATATTTTGGAAAAGATGCTCTACGATATGAATCCTTTATATCAGCGACGTACTTTAATTCGTAACGCAGTTGTAAAGGGTTTTTGTGAATTGTTAGCATTTCTATACACGGCAAGGTGTAAAACTTTCTATGGCGGCTGTGATAGACCTTTAACGGGGATATTTTAACAGTAGCTATTACAGAGGGTGATTAGTGCAGTTTAATCATTACAGCCAAATTCTCTGCTTTTGCGTTAATGATAAAACTGGCATAAATAGCTAGATATTTTTTTATGAATTATTTATCACCTCGTGAATTTCTAATCGTAAAAAACTTATTATAAAACGAACACACAATCACATTTTATCATTCAATGATAGGTTTATTTGTATGTATGTGTAGATGCATTGATCACAATATGCCGCGCCGAGCTAAATATTTCAACAGTTGAATGTTGTCGAACCTGAAACGATCTGGATATTCTAGTTTTCTAATGATATTAATTGAAATTGGTCAGGCGTAGCTGGAGCGGTAGTCGATATACGAGTAATTAGGTTGATTGTAATTAAACATGTGCCTTTTAATGTGTCTTATGCCACTAATAAAACATTTTTTCCATGTTCAAAGTATATCGAGATAGTGCCTCGATAATATTTTGTGTTCGGCTGCTTTTAATTAGTTTTTGCTGTGAAATTAGATGGTGCATCTTTAATGTTAATGTATTTGTGTTTTATATGAGATATTTTATAAGTTATTTGTAGATAAGGTGATAGTGGTCGTATAAGTATTGTAGGTATAGTTCCCGTAACGCAAGATGGCCGTGGAGCGATAGTGGAGGAGATGACTTTACATATGGATTACAAATAGTCTCACGCGAAAGTATTATAATTAAGCTGTTATATTTTTTTTAATTTAAAGCTTATTATAGAATGATAAAATAATAGTTAATGTAAGGATAATTATCGAATATATAAGATAATAAATAGGTAAAAAGCGCACCGTGCAAGTACGTCGCCAGCGGCCATCTTACGTGACAGGAACTTGATTGTATTGATGACTAATAAATCAATTTAAATAAGAAGTAAGTACTTGTTGAAATCATTGGAACGAGTTTACGCTGTTCTTGAATATGGTTTCAAGATGTGATACAGAGGATATAAGGGCAATAAAAACCTACAAATAAACCTTTGCATTAAAATTGCCTGCAATTATCAGTTGTACTCCTGTGTGTGTTACTTCCTTTCTTTTATGTATGCAATAAAGTATTATATTATCTTATAAGGTACACCTTAAACAATCCTAATGATCTTTAAAAATATTAGCGTTGAGAGAAGCCCGTTGGCACAATTTCACTGTGACTCCGTCTACCGTTCCTAGGTTGCAGGTTTGATTCCAGTCCGGATGTATTATGTAGTATGTATTAAGGAAAATTAGGAAAAGTTAGATAATTATCTATTTACATAAAAATGAATCCCAATTTTCCTCGGTCACGGCATCGTGCGTGAACGGCTGGACCGATTTCGCTAATTCTTGTTTTGATGCCTTTCTTATATTCGGGAGAAGGTTCTAATGAAAGAAAAGATTAAGAAAATTGGGCGGAGAATTGGAAAATGTAAGAATACTTAACCACCATATTCAATTATTACAGATGAAACCTTAACGCTTTTGACATTTTTTTTTTAATGTAACCTTATGGCCTTTGACATTAAATTGACAGAACGCTTGCTCATCGGGACTGAGGATAATATTATAGGATAATAGTTAAGTAAATAGTAAGTAACCCAACATTCGGGCAGGACGACGTCTGCCGAGTCCGGTAGCTGAATAAATAAATCTTTAATAATATTAGTTAACAGCTGTATCAAAATATTATAGATTTACGATCGTGAATTAATAATTTAATTTATAAATTACTCATACTATTTAAAATTTACAACGATGTGTATGCAAATTAAGTTTTTATTACCTGGTTTTAGAGGACGTACGCACTTATTGGTAAGTGCTGTTAATTAAGATGTCATACGTTCCTGTTAATACATGATCTCAGTAGTTTTCAGCGGTAAAATAAAAATCACAATTTATTCAAGTTTTTACGTTATTAATACCGTTTAATAGATAGTCGCTTGTCTAAGATAATGCACTACGACTAATGTTGGTCTATTTTGAAATAAGTTTTACATGCACTTAAGATAAATTAAGATAAAAGTTAGCCAATTGGTAATCGAATTCGAGAATTCTCATTTCTGAAAGCCTAGACTAGTTTACCGACTTCAAATACATCAGGTGTCTTGTACTTCGCATGTAAGTAATATTATTTTTTTGTTTATAGTCTTTGATTTCGTAGGGTTCCGTTGTACTACAAGGAATCCATACAATTTCACTCTGTCCGTCCGTACTTGTCCGTCTGTCTGCCTGTAAGATGAACCCCCGCCCCCCTAGCATTTCCAAACTATTATACGTAGAGACTTAAACATTTCAATGTTGATAGAACGGGCTAAAAACTCATTAGGAATATTGTTTTTAACAAAATCAGACAACAACTTTTGAAGTTATTTAACAAATACGTTTATAGTGTATCAAATACGGAGCCCTTCTGTATAAGTGTGTCTTCTCACGCTCTTGTCCATTTGGATTTTGAAGACGGTTTTCTTTTTAATTAAAAATAGGGCGTATCGCGTTTCTCGTACTATCTCTTTTCTCCCTCGCGTTGGTCTTGCAGGTCGTTTATCTTGTGGTACTTTTCGTTGGTGCGGGGCGTTTTTTTTCGCTTTGTACTTTTTTTGTCTGGTTCGGATTTTGTCGCTGTTTGCTTTTGTATTAAGGATGATGTGAGTAGTGATCTCGATGTTTGCTTGAATGAATTTTCTTTTTTTGTTTAATGATATTGCGTTTTAGCATGGTGTCAGAGTTTTATTAATTACTTATACGCAGTGGAGCAGTGTGGTGGTCTTCCACGCTTCACTCACGCACTTCGTTCAATACCTGTATTCATCTATCCTTTAATAGAATCGACCACAATTTTTGATTTCGCATAATCCTAACCGCCGAAATCGAGATCACCGAAAAGTTTAGAGGTCGTTCGGGACATCATCTACAGGAGTGGTGTACGTAAATATATTTACATGATCGTACCGCTATTATATTCTTAAAATTACGTTCTTATGGAATAATTATCGGCATTTTTTTTTTCTCTGTTTTGTTTTTCTCCGCTCTCCTCCTTTTTCGGCCCACGCCCCCTCCCCCCCCCGGTTGCTTTTTTGGAACCGCGGCCGGGAGCGCGGCAGCAGGGGGACGGGAGGCCACGCCCTGTCGGGACTTCTCCGTCTGCCGCCTAGGGCGGGGAGCCGGCAGGGACGCCGCCGGGTCCTAAGGTCTCCCCGCCGCCGTCTTTCCGTCCCGCTTTCGTTCCCCTGATCGGGAAGGTAGGAAGAGAGGTTCAATTTGTGTGCAAATTCCTTTGTTATGAACGAACGTTGCGATCTACTGTCAATTAGGATTCGTAACTCATGCCAATGATTGTTATAGTCCCGAATCCTTGCTATTGCCGTACCTAGCAAGACGTTTGTCCGACCCATCTCAGACATGGACAATAGAGCGTCTTTCGGCGTGTCAGAATCCGGAGATTTATATATACTAGTAGAGGCACGCGCAGTTCCCGACCTGCTTACAGAACGACTAGACTCACAATATATCATGGCCAAATCAGAGTGCTTATAAAAAGAAGACATAATCTAGTGTCTGTATTTTTTTTTTGGATAATCGTATTATGTATTGCATTTGTAAGTATTAGTCGATATGTAGTTATTAAAGATCTGTAAATATTTACGGTTGCAATCTGGTTGCCCGTAACGACATGTATTCTTCTGTAAGTGGTGTAGAAAGTGGTTATTTAGCAGCTGACACGAGTAATAGGTTATGAATATTATAAAATGAAATCTACAAGTTTATTAGACGTTTGTTAATTTAATTTCAATTTTTTTGTCCTGGGGTCCTACAGGTTAAAATGTAGTGGATGCTAGGGCTTTACTGGCAGGACCTGTGACCATACTGGCATCTTCACCTACATCGAAAACACGGCGCCACTGTCCGTTAGGCCGGACAGGATCCCGCCCATTTCTAGTTTCACTAGAAACTACAAAGTAGTCATCCCCACTAGGGAGACTGCTATAACCGACATCTGCAAACGCAAGCAAGAAAACAATTAATATTAGTTAGTTAAAATTAAGCATCTTCATTAATTTATACAAGATTGAACGACTCATGGGAGGTATATTTAGTTCTTCCCTTATTTCTTTAAGATTTTGTTTAATGTAGGAAGTTCTCCATCGTAAAAAAGGCATGTATGATTCTTCTTATCATGTATTTAATACCATCGTCAACTGTACGTAGCAGCGCGTTTCTTCGAACTCATTTTAATTGTGGTGAAATTCCTCCTCTAGCTTTATATGCAGATTGTTCTTTCTATATCCGCCATCTTGTATATCACGAGGTGAACAAGATGGCGCAAATCAATAAATACCTACGCAGCTGCGCGCGCAAGTGGCTCGCGCGTTGAAAATCAATCACGGTTATTCAAGTACCTAATGAAACTATTTATAATAATTTTCTGTGTACTAATAAAATGATGGTTAATTTAAAAAGTGCACATATATTATTATGTTTGCTAAATCTGGCGGAATTTACTGCAAAGTTAAAACGTTTGAGATATATATATATATATAATGCTTACACCTTAAATAGTAGATATATCGGCTGTGAGAGTTTCAAATTTTATTTGATTTTCCAAGAGAAATATTTTTAGTTTCCATTTAAAATAAGGTAAACTATTTAAATCTCTGATAGGCGGTGGGATATTATTCCAGCATTTAGAGGCAGCATATTTAAAACTACCTCTAAATGCAGCTGTACAATGCCTGGGAATTAGCAGCTTTTTTCTAGTCGTTCGAAGGCAACGTTTTTAATTGATCTCTGTTTCCTTCATAAGATCTTAAATGGCGATATTGACTGTCCAGATTTATTGAGTAGAGTAAGATTATCAGTACCAAAACACAACGCACGATCTCATCTAAAAAATAAGCAAACTTTTAGACCACGGATTACAAAGAGCAACCTAGGGAGGAATGCTCCTGTTAATAGATTGTTGTTTGCTTATAATAATGTGTTCAAAGAGGCCGAGTTGGATATATTTTGTCAGTCATATTCATGTTTTAAACTATATGACACACGGACGTCTGTTCCTAAGGTAGACAACTTAATGCCTGTGTTATAAGTAACAGACGCCTGTTATACGCAAATATTTTTTTTAGAAATATATAAATACATACATATAGATAATACATCCAGACTCGAGATGGGAATCGAAACCACGACCCCCGGAGTAGAAGGCAGGGTCACTGCCCACTGCGTCAACGGGTCAGTCAATATATGTATTAATCCATATCTAATAACTATTTTTAAACCTCTAAGTGACAAGAGTAGCACACGCGGACGCAGTCGTGGGGAACAGCCAGTAATAAATAAATATTGAAATATAAAATGCTTTCCCTAGAAATTAATATAAAGCTATTCTGATCATAGCTGCTTGAATGAAAAGAATGCATTCAGAATGTACAAGATATTTAATTTGAAATATTATGAGCATCATTATATAGAGTTTTTCTTTCAACTTACAAGTCAGTACTCGCTTCTTTATTTAGTTTAAGCCCTCATTAGCACGAGCGTTAAAAAACCGTTGCATTGGCGCTTTTTTAACGTCTTCGATACAAAAATATAGCGTATACGTAATTACAGCATAGTATACAAAAAAGTCGCTATCACTGTGGTTCAAAAGGAAGGTTTATATGTAAAATAAATTTATGTTATAGAAGATTAAAGTCGAGAATTTCAATGATTTGTAGCGAGACGTAAAAAACGTATTATTGCGCGCTTACGTCACGCGTGCTGGTTAAACCTTACGAGATAGAACATAAAAAAAAACATACGGGTCCAATTGATAACCCCCTCCTTTTTTTGAAGTCGGTTAAAAAAGAATATGTTATGGAATTGTACATCTTAAAAAGATCTATAATAAAGTCCGAGATGGCATATGTCTATCTCCGGAATATAACATATACCCATAGGAACCATTTTTATCTTATATACATACATTACAAAAAAAATAATGAACTATTTACGAAGCTATTTTAAAGAATACCGTACTAATTCTTATCCATTTAAATACGCTAGATACTTTGTACATTTTATGCAGATCAGAATTGCCCTTAACAGCAAATCTTAAAAATGAATATCTTATAAGATATAAGAGATCTAAAATAGGGAGGCAGAGCGGGCCGACGGTAGGGGCTCGGTGTCGTTAGCGACCCATAGATGGCTCTATTATTCAATATAAAAAATAAGCTAACGTTCGAGCAAAACAACGTCTGCCAGGTCCACTAGTTTATTATATAGGGTCGAGAACATTACACGACAAAAAGCGTCGTGTAATAGAAGCGCTGTCGTGTGAACACAAACTTGGGAGTTCATATGTTCTTTTTGAAAGCTTTTTTAACGCGCGTTAAAAAAGCTCTAGTGCGAATGAGGGCTAATTATAATAAAATTAAATATAAAGATAACACTACAAAAGAAGGCAGAATAATAATGAAAACTGGAATCTTTTATTCGTTTGTTCCTGCCATTCTGTTTGCTGAACTATTTTCTAGAGTGGCAGTGACTCTTCAGATATAATGTTGATATTTCTCGTTTAACTTGATTTTTCTGCTTGAATAGCACTCAACGACTCAAAAAATACCGTTTAAAAAGAATCACATTTAAAATGAGTCTAGTTGATTTACTTGGTAAATAGTACCTAACTCAATCTATATATCTATCGTTTTTCTTTTTCTTCCTAGCATTATGCGGGTCCACTGCCAGGGTCCGCTTGGATTGCAGAGTATTTGGCTGTACAGCTGTTTTTTTTATATCTAATTTTTCGCGGACGAAGTCGCGGGTGCAGATTGTATATCATAATATCTACGCTATCCGTATTATTGTGCAATATACTTTATCGTTTGGATTCAAAGCGTCATTAAAACTTAGTAAAATGTATTTTACAATATTATTGTAGGTCTATGGGCCGCCTAAGGTAGGTCATCTTATATGTACTAACTAAGGCTGCAAACATATGGTCTCTTGCCTCGCCTTTTCCGTGTTACGAATGTTCAAGTAACATCGAGTATTATTTCAGCTTCTGACGGTTCCTTCCAGATAATTTCCTCTTGTAATACTCTTATAACGAGATTTTTTCCAAGACGTAGTTGTATACCCTGCTACATTTTTTACTAACTTATGTTCTTTTTTTTTTCTTTCGCTCGATTTAATGGACTACTGGAATATATCCCTTATTATGAGTCAATAGGGTCCACTTCTATGAGTCTTATTCATCAAGATTTTATTTTTTATAGAAGAAATAGGTATTCTGATGATTTATGAGAGTGGAGTAAATGTTTAACAACTTGTAATATAAATTTAGTATCATATTTTTAATACTTTCTAATTATCCATTTTGAACTATCTATGTCACAAAACCTGTAATCTATATTTATTATCATATTTTTAGTACATTCTAAGTATCCTTTTGCACTAAGTCACAAAGAATTTTAGTAAAAAATCCAAAAATCTTAAAAATCTTACAATCGATTGTAAAACCACTTCTTCACATCAGGTCTAATTGTAAACCTAAACTATATTGTTATCTAATTGAAATGTATAAATCGGCATTAAATAGGTACAAACTCTTACACACACACGCCCAAACACACACAAAAGCACACATAATAATTGTTAAGTAAATAAAGAAAATGGTAACGTAAAATGGAAAGTAATCTAAATTGAATGGCACTAAAATATTGTGGAATCATATCTCTATGTCTCTATATGTATGTGAGAAATGTTTGTTACTGTATTCATTATCTAGCCTGAAAATATTACATATTTTACACGTATGTGAGGGGAACAATCGAAAGTATATTGTGGGAAGGCACACCAAGGTGGAAAGTTTTTCGGCGAGGAATGAAAAGGTGGGAGCGAAGGTCGATATGCTCAACCACCGCAAAGGAAGATCTTCGTGTCCGGGCTAGTTGGAGTTACCCGGGTTTCGATCTGCAATGTCTTATAATCTCTTTCTCTTTTAAGACAGACCCAAGACAACTTAAGTATATCACACCGCATTAATATATATGTATATATGTTGCCACAGCGATTATTCCTTAAGGAATTGGAAGCTGATTCGTCGTAAATTCATTAAGTTATCGCTTATTATTAATAAATTAGTTTAATATCAACGTTTAAAGATCTCAACATCATTGTAATTGTTGTGTTGATTATATTCATGAGTCATTGCTAAGACGCTACAATCTTTTCAATCGTTGCGGTATCCCCAAATACTAATATATTCTTACGTAATTTATTTGAGCTACACTTTTCGATTATTTGGTCTATAAGATGTTCTTCTTCGTTAGCAAAATTACATTTCAAGCTTTGTCGTCTAAGATTGATTAAAATCTTTTAAATTTTCCATTAGGTTCTATTTTCATCAACCGAAAAATGAGTCTTTCAAACAAATAACTTTATTTTGAGGAGAAGTGCTCATCCAATTTTTTATTTAGGGTCTGGAAAATAATACTTAATATAAATAATAATTTTCATTCTATATTTTAGTTTTATTTTTATTATGTAATATTAATATGTTTTTTAGTTAGAATTAGTCTCTTTTTATTATGTATATAGTTTTCTTCTTATTATTTAAATTTAAGTGCATTGTAAATATCTTTAACTTATTGTGTTAATATTATTAATGTACACTTACTTAAAAGTGATTTATATTTCGTAAGTAAATTTAAATTCCGTTGAAAAAATTGTCCACGGATATGAACTCGCTACACGTGCAACGTTGCCGTAACTTACTAACATATAGTATATGCTATTATGTGTGGCTCGTATATTAATAGCCTTACATGTGGCACTCACTCCACGTGTTTATTAAGCATGATGAGGTGACGCGATGTGTTGATAGCTTAGCGCGGGAGTGTTGGTTGTCCACGGATATGAACTCGCTACACGTGCAACGTTGCCGTAACTTACTAACATATAGTATATGCTATTATGTGTGCTACAAGATGTAGCTTATTGTCAAATTTCATGATTCTAGGTCAACGGGAAGTACCCTATAGGTTTTGGTTCCTCTTGCAAATGTATGGGAAAAGTAACATAAACGCCCATATCTTTTGATTGTGTTCACATGGAGGGTTGATTTTTTCACAACTTTAAGGGAACGCAGATTTCAGTATACGGTATTAATTTCAAATTTTTAGGTCTTCCCGTTTCTGAGAAAAAGGGTCTTGACAGACAGACAGACAGACAGACAATAATGTTTATGTTTAAACGTAATAAATTTAAGAATATGAATTAAAATGTAGCCAAATTTTGTTAAATTTAATTATTATTAATATATTCATTATTTTATTGATCAATTTTTGTTTTTTTTTTTCATTTCCTGTACTCAACCGATAGTAACGTTTTCGAATCCAGCGTCGTTCTAGACCGGCTTTATGCATTCGCTATATCACGCAGTATTTAGACCTAACGCCAGTTATCCCGGGATTAAAGCCACTGAGATTTGAGACACAGCTATTTTTTGTCTATTTAACTAAAAATCTATTTAAGTTAAAAGAACAAAAAAATAATAAAATATCATTCAAATAACACTTCAATATTATTAATCGCTTCGTTAACTATCATTAAAATACATAATTTGTTACTATAATGGCGTTTTCTTAGAATAACATGTGGTATAAGTCGTAAATCACAAAACGTTTTTTGTGGGATTTCCCAAAAATCATATTTTTTGAGTTAGGTCACTTTGTGATAAGCGGAAAAAGTGAGGGCTGAAATACAGTGTAAAAACTTATTAATATTCTCTTTACTGTAGTCTCTTCTATATTCAAACCAAGCACTCTTATATAATACTTTCTTCACTTTTACTGTTAATGTTTGGGCTGTGTCATGATCTGAGAGTGCTAATTGATGAATTTCTGCTTTGGATGATTTTAAATTGCTAGCAATTAAATCTATACAAGAAGATAACCTGGTAGGATGTTGAATATGTAAAATAAGATTGTAATTAGAACTCTGACGTATAACTGAGTAGCTGCCGTTTTGCGTCGTTGCACTGCATGCACAGATTATATTATGTGTTACTTTTTATAATTTGATTTCTTTCCTTTTTTTTTGTTTTTTCTCTTTTTATAAAAAGTTGTTATAGTTTTTATTTTATTGTTTGCTTGTTTTTGTGACTATCTTCAAATGTTTAGTGTATATTGTATATATATTGTTTAATATTTACATGTTTCTGTATGCGGTGTGATGATATTGCAAATAAACTCAAAAGGAAAAAAGGAACCCTTATAGGATCACTTCGTTGTCCGTCTGTCTG
The DNA here is from genome assembly GCA_024363005.1 of Charaxes varanes. NCBI lineage: Eukaryota > Metazoa > Arthropoda > Insecta > Lepidoptera > Nymphalidae > Charaxes > Charaxes varanes. Next base: position 20,058 of record JANCMC010033809.1, read on the forward strand.
TCTGTCTGTCAAGACCCTATTTTTATTTAATCCATTCAAAGTTGGAGAGTTTGTTTGTTTGTTTGCTTGAACGCGCTTATCTCAGGAACCACTTGTTCGATTTGAAAAATTCTTTCAGAGCTAGATAGCCCGTTTATCGAGGAAGGTTATAGGCTAAATGTCATTAGGCATAAATTGAATCTATTTTATTACCGAATTTTGACATGTCAATTAATTTAAACTGAATAACACCAACGGAGAGAATTTCTTTCGGCGTCGCAGAACCTGTGTCGTCTGGGGGCAGTGACCCTGCCTTCCGCTCCGGGGGTCGTGGGTTCGATTTCCACCTCGAGTCCAGACACCCAGGGGTATATATTTATATATTTCAAAAAAATATTTGTGTAAGGCAGGCCGCTGTTACCTATAACACAGGCATGAAGTTGTCTACCTTAGGAAGACACGCCCGTGAGTCATATATCATGTATTAATTAATTTTTCTAAAAGATCGTTCAACCCTCATGAATGCACACCCTATCTTTATGTTCACAACTTTATATGCGAAAACCCCTAATTTGCAAAGCAAATATGTGGGAATCTTTTCCTAATTATGACGTTTATTAAGCCATCCTTGGACCCGTTTAAACTTTATCCCATTACGCCCCAACGGGATAACCTTGACCCTTGTGTGTGGTTGCGGAATCTATATAAAAAACCTTATCTTTTTATCCAACAAATTAAGTAAGGGTAGTGATTTTTTTAATTTGTTGGATTCTACTTACTAGAGCGGCTCAGCAACCCAAAATAATTTTTACCCTGCGACTGATTTTGATTTTTTTAAATCCACCACTCGTCTTAAGTTGTTGTCAAAATAATTTTCCTAACGAGTTTTTAGCTTGTTATATCAACATGGAAAATTTCAAATTTCTACTTGTTTGGAGACACTAGGAGGGGGGGGGGGACATCCTACAGGCAGACAGACGGACGGACGGACAGAGCGATATTATAAGGCTTTCTTGTAGAGTTACGGATCCCTAAAAAAGGCCGAACAAAATTCGGGAGCAATATGTAAAACATCCGACCGCTTGTACTCTTATGAGTCTCAAGTTATCCCTAACATCGATTTACCGAAACTGAATAACAAAACATCGCTTAAAATTCGCCAAACTTGAGCGAAAAACTTCCAGAGCAGATGTGTTTTTCGCGGTTACGAAAAATTCTTCTGAATTTCACTTTATTTTGCCGACAAACAACCGAACCTAATCCGATTTTAACCTCTTTGTGGTAAACAAAAACAATGCCTTTGTGGTTTTTAGGGTTCCGCGCTCCTACAAGGAAACCTTATAGTTTCGTTCGGTACGTCCGTCCCCTAGAATTTCTATATATTTAGTTGTAGAGACTTGAAAATTTCCAATATTGATAGTACTTGATAAAAACTCATTTAGTGGAGTGCCGTAAGACTTTTACCACGGAACCCACGGCCAGTTAACAATATATACAAAAATGTTAATAATTTTTTTTACATATTTGGTAAACAATTAAAGAAAGAGTTTGATTTTTACTTATATGGACAATGAATAAAACAAATGTAAAAAAAAACGCACTCTTAACTTTTTAAGAAGCGATTAAAACTAATTTAAAAATTAAAGTAAATTAAAAAAAAAACAGGCTACTGCAACAAACGAGCAACAAGTTACTGGTTCCTAAGATGAAGTAAAAAGTTAAAAAAAACATTCTAATATTAAATACACCATTTCATAAGTACTTTATAATCCAGTTTTTTTTTTATCATTAAAGCGTGTTACATCTTCCTTTTTCTTCAACGAAATAAAAAATCTTCTTTATCTCTCTTGCCGACAAAATGTAACATGCTTTTATTTAAAATGATTGGGTTAAAATTATGTGCCTATAAAAAGTTGTATATTTTTTAAAAGAATTATATTATTTATAACTTTTTAGTTAATTTTAGTAACAAGTAATATATATATTTTCTTACTTATTTTTATTATGTCTAACAGTATTAGGAAAATTATTTTTAGCGCATTCAGACGACAATTTTAGAATTTAAATAATAAGCACCTTTGTCGGGTATCAGGTACGGAACCCTTCTATATAAGGCTTGCCGCGGTCTTGGCCACTTCACTATTTCGGAGGCAGGTTTACAGAAATAACATTTACTTAAAACTGTTCTCCAGAATCACAATCAACCACACAGAATACAGCAGGGGAGAGAAACCTTTATAATAAAAGCGTCAATTTAAATTTTTTGGCGGGTCGCATATATATTGACATGTTTAATTTTAAAAAAAGTCAAGATATCACAAACAAATTTCAATGTAAATAACAGAAAAACCAATTTGGCAATTTTTAATTAGACATTTGGCACTGTTCTTTCGATACAAGCTCGTCAAAATCAGCCCAAATAGATGAGGTACACGTAAGCACCTTTCTAATCATGCATAACTTCGTCTTGATCGATGGCCATTTTGATTAATTTTATGGTTTAAAATAGTTGTAAACGTATGTCCTTCCGAACAGAGATATAATTTGTTTTGTATTTATCGTCAAAAGCGGATATTTCTCAGGGCTCACATACGATTTTAAAAGGTGGCTTCGCGGGCCGCATTAACATGTTTAAAGGGTCACAAGCGGCCCATTGGCCGCATGTTACTCATCCCTGAAATACAAATTTGTGACCTAAGAATTTAAGGACTGAATTACTATTAAAATGAGTGAAGCTACTGGCAAAAGCTGATAATAAATAAAATCATACGTCTCTTCGTTATCCCGGTGTAGTGTATTCGCTTTAATCCGCTTAAATTGCTGAGAATGTGGCCGTGGGACGACTTAAGATGACCCACTGCCGTTATACGTCATCCGCGGAACCCCTACAACCTCACAACTAATATCACTCAGTGACATTAATCTGGTCCTACTGTTTTAAGTGCCTTCCGAAACACGGTGGACGTCGGATATTTGAAAACCATTGCAGTGTTAGAATGGATCCCTCATCTATTCACCAGTCGCGGTTAGAACTGCTTAAAATAGCGATCAATTCAAATACCGGCCACTGAGTAAACTACGACCTCCTCAATAAATAAAAAACTGTAACGGACTATAGTCGAAACCAGTGAATCTGATGAAAAACATCTAGTGAGGGTCACAAAATTAAATTTTACTTTATTGGTTTTGAACCGATCACCTTACGGATGCAGTCCTTTAACCATTGAGCTATCGCGGCTTAATTATAGCCGAGTATGTTTATTTCTGTTCCAATTCGACAGCTTATAAACATAAAACATTATATACTGTCTTTACGAGACATAAAGGAGATGTTAAACAGATTGAAGAGTTTATTTACTTTCAAGCACGCTATTATGATCTTTATTTCCTTAAAGTAACCTCGTGCCGTGCTCGTACCGACTTATCAGATGCGCTACTCCTCAGATGACGTCGATATTCACACTACACACCGCCGCCTAAAACGTCAAGCGCAACGAGCAATATTGTGCTCGAAGTCAAGGCAAATTAAAGAAGTTTTTTGGCACTTAGTGCGTGAAACGACGGAGATTTACATCGACAAAGCACAGTAACCTCGTGCCGTGCTCGTACCGACTTATCAGATGCGCTACTCCTCAGATGACGTCGATTCTTGCTCCAATCAAAGTTATGCAATAGATTACGGTTTTCCATACTTTATACTTAATGAGATTTCGTGATCAAAATTGTGTTCGCATATATAATATTACAAGCTGCAACCCGAGAGTTCCCTCGGGTTAATTCGGTGATTTTGTTAAATTTTAAGGATTTTATTTTATTGTGCGGAACCCTAATTAGTAATCTCAAAGCAAAGTAGTCTACGTTATGCCTTGTAAAATCAGCTATCTACCAGCGAAAGTCCTTTTTTTGCAATTGAATTGTGTTATTGGCTTCGGATAACTTGAGATTTATTTCGTCAAGTTGTTTCTTTTGCTTCTTGAACTCTTCTAGTGCTGTTTCAGCTGATACATATTTTAGTTGGAAATTGTCTCGTTCCCGACTCACAGATATTAACTCTTCTTCGAATGCTTGAATTTTACCTGAAAATCAATAAGATTTTTATTAAATAATTTTCTTTTAGAGTTGTATAATCTTATTAATAGACTACTTATTTTGGTATGAGATTATCACATTTAAGTAACCATACAAAGCAACTCTTCAGCTTTATATATCGATGGTCCCTATTAACAATGTCGGTTCTGCAAAAAGACTACTTTTCAGTAGTAAATTCAAAGTAAATTCTTAAGCTATCATTACAAAAAAACTATCATTGCAAAATTGAACATCCACAGCCTCGTCATTTATTTTTTATCGTCAAAATTAACTTTGAACTGCTCTACTGAAAAGTAGTCTTTTTGCAGAACCGACATTGTCCTCGTATTCATTCGCGGATTAAAGCAAAGTAGTTTAGTTTCTCGTGCATAATATATAAAGCTCTAGAGTTTGTTAACTTCTTTACTTGAACGTGCTAATCTCAGGAACTACTGGTCCGATTTAAAAAATTGTTTCAGAGTTAGATAGCCCATTTATCGAGGAAGGATATAAGTTATATATCTTTACGCTAAAATGGAATCTATTTTCTTTTTACCTAATTGTGCGGACGAACTCGCCAGTAAGTAATAATTTTTGGCGAGGAAAACTGCCAGACAAAACATCATATACACAGTTACTATCTATATATATAAAACCAATCGTTGTTCGTTAGTCTCGCTAAACCGTTTTAAATGCCGTTTGTTCTGTTTCATCTCTTATTACTGGGAAGATTTGAAAGAAAAAAAATGCAGGAAAAGTGAAAAGATTATATTTTATAATGCTCAAAATGCAGAATTGGTTACTTTAGAATACTTCAAATAAACTTTTGACTGACTTCTTTAATTTATTCGAGTTCTCTCTTGTTATAGAACAAAGGTTCATATTGTTTGTCCGGCCGCGGTAGTTTCTCAATTTAATATACTCTTCGCTACTGTTGTTTTATCTGTTTGAAATATGTACTTTCATTATAACCTCTTCTCATTTTTAACATTAAAATTATTGTTTATTTTTATCTAGCTGAAACGCGTTATGCATGAGAAACTAAACTACTTTGCTTTAATCCGCGAATGAATACGAGGGAAAATCGGTGTAATGCTGCAACCATATTTATTTCAGTAGGGCTTGATTCACTAATAGAGTTTGGACTATCATCCTTTTCAGTATTACTTACATCTTTTTGTTCTATAGTAGCATTTATAAGGTTAATACTTAAATCCTCAGTGGTTTCTACTGGCAGACTATTTTGTACATCTTTATCTCCACTTTCTTGATTATCATCATCTTCGTCAGTATCGCTCTTACAGAGTTCAATTACTTCTTTTTGTCTTTCCTCTAATAGCAAACTAAAAACAATAATCTTTCCTTCTTTCCTTCTTTCCTTCTTTCCTTCTTTCCTTCTTTCCTTCTTTCCTTCTTTCTTTCTTTCCTTCTTTCTTTCTTTCTTTCTTTCTTAAAGAAGTAAGTGGTCATCATAAAACACGCAATGTTTTTAACTATTAGTAAGACTTTTAAAGTAAAAAACAATGATATAACGATGAGTATTGTGTCCCACAAGTACATACTATGCACTACATATATATTTATTAGCATATATGATTTATTCTCATTTTTTATTGTCGCACCCACTCCTAATAGAAGCTTTTAATTTAAGCTTAGTAGGAGGGGAAAAGGGAATATTAGACATACCTGGAAAGTATTCCTAATATTCTTTAAAAAAAAAAAAAGATTTTGACTTTGACTTTTGGCTATACGGAAGTTTATTCCAAATTGTAATAGGACTACACTTACGAGCTGTTAAGCAGTTTCATTTGTAACATATTCGACTATGACAATAGCTTCTTGACCGTAACGACGTTACGGTAGGTGACTCAAATATCCGGAGAGCTAGTAAAATATTCGGCCGAGTATTGTTAATTTGCTCCTAAGAATTGAAGAGTTCCGTTAAAATGTCATGGATGCCACAACAACCTAACCAAAATCTCATCAAACTACCCTTAAAGTAAATCTTTTTTAACAAAAAGAGAATCATCAAAATCGCTTCACCCAGTCGAAAGTTCTGAGGTAAGAAACATTAAGAAAAATACCGTCAAATTGAGAACCTCCTCCTTTCTTGAAGACGGTTAAAAACAATTTCTATAACTTGTTTGTCCCGAACAATTTCCATAACCGACCGATTTTGATGGAACTTTCGTGAACAGATAGCTGATATTATAATAAATATTTTGGTTTGAACAAAATATTTAGTGTCCATGATAAAGCCACTGGAAATTAAACAGATTATTGAGATTCAACGCGAACGAAGTTGGAAGTACCAACTATTCTGCAATAAAGAGTGAAGATTGCAATATTCAGAGCGCTTAGCACGAACCTTTAGGATGTCACGTTACTTAGGATGTAAATGTTCGTTCTAGGCCCTCAGGGGGCAAGTCTTAAGCGTGTTATGCTTTTAATCAATGCTAATATAGCACGAACAATTTCATCCTAAGTACAGTCGACTCGTCGCCTTACTTCGGTTCGCAAAGTTCGTGCTAAGCCCTCTGAACTAAAGTTGCAGATAAATTGGTCAAATAATACGTCCGGCACGTAATCGTCTTCCTTAGTAATACAATTGACAATAAAATCACAACGATTCTTATTTTTGCGTTGTCATCAAAAACTCGTTATGTTTATACGCAAGCTAGCTGTTTCCCGGGACTTCATCCGCCTAAAATTGAGGGAGCCTTTCGAAAAATCCTTTATCTGGTCCTATCGAAAAATCCTTTGTTAGCAGATTTCTTCTAACTATAAAGTACCTGCCGAATTTCATCTTTGTAAGTCTCGCGGTTTTCGAGATATCTTGTTAGGTGACCTTTTGATTTCATGTATGTATTAGACGACTCGGCAAACGTTGTCCTGCCCGAACGTTGGGTTACTTGCTATTTACTACATTCTATTTTCCCCGTTCCCGTTTCGTTTCTGTTCCATTTCCTTTTCGCTTTGCCATCCTTTTTTTTATCATACAAACCTTGTCCTAACAATAGCAAACGCAACAAAAAAGAAATTACGTAAATTGGTGCAGCCGTTCAGAAGTTACGCACGTGCATACATTTTAGCGACACATTCTTCTTCTTAGCGTTTCGTTGGCAAGCACTAAATCGTCTCGGCCCAGAACTTAGCCACATCAACTGCGTTATGAGTGGCAGCCATCAAGTCCTCTTGCGTGCAGGTATGAAGAAGAAGAAGAAGCGACTCATTTTTATTTGCGACCATAAATTGATCTGTGATCTATTCTATCTTTCAAGTTGTATCAAACTGCATACGGTGTGCAAATTTTAATTGAAATCGGTTTAGTAGTTTAAGAGTCCATCGCGGACAAACAATGTAACGCGTAATTTATATGTATTAAGATATAATATATACATATCACACACTTAATCATGTCAGACTCCCCCAACAGCATATCGTTCATTCCGCGGGAAACGTAACTCTGTTACGGATAGGTTAGAAGCGGACGGGCCGTCGCAATGATCGCCCTGACCATTTCGCGGTTACTTATTTTTGTTTCACCACACAAATCCTTGTACATCTCTTTGTATCAAGTCAACATGAACGTCGAGAAACTTCAAAATGTCCAATTGTAGTATTCATAACTCGAAAATATAACAAAAAGAAAATGGCAGCCATCCCCGACGGAATACCACTTATTAGAGTGGAAACAACAGCATGTATTTTTGAGAAAAGTAACCAAATTGAATTATTACCTAAGCTTTTAGCTAAAAAGACAAACATATTATAATGTCATTAACCACTTCATTATCTATGATTATAATACATAATCATAGATAATGTATCATAAATAAAAAATATAATACATAATCATAAATAATACATAACCATAATTAGACCTAAGTAACTCTTTATTCATTGCTTCACCTTTCTTTCTTTTTATTTCTTTCTTTTGTATGTTTATTATTTTTATATCTCTTAATTTATATTTATTTATATAATTACGTATTTAGTACTGATAGGCTGTTTATTATTATTTTTTTCTTCCATATACATACCCTCTCCCACTTGCACACTTGGACTTTTATTTTTGATTTTTTTTCTTGGACGTCTAAGGTAGGCTGGCAGAAAATTCTTTTAGCATTAAGCTCACCTTTTGTACAACAATTTTATTTTAGTTGTGCAATAAAGATAATGAAAATAAATAAATAAATACATAATTGAAAGAAAGAAACAACTTTTATTCAAACATTATGAACAGTAAACAATATGACACATACATAATATAATGATAACAGAGTAAACACCAAAGTAAATAAATAACAATCTTAAAACTAGACATACAGAACGATAACTAGGTCTACAGGAGAGTGTCCCAATGTTTACTCCACAATGTGAAAGGGATTGGCAACTCGGTGGAAGCACACGAATCTTGGAGTCGCGGCACCGATTTTCTGTTTTTTTTGTTATGTTACAAGGGGACAGACGAGCAGGCAGCAGGCACCGAAGTGCCTACCGGCGCCCATGGACATCTGCACGACCATTTAAATAGTGTAATAACAATTAATTCGATGTACCAGAGGCATTCTTAGTATTATTTTTTAAATCTTGTCCCATCTTAAGTTCCATTATTGTTGTTGCTTTTTGTTTTATTTCTTCGTTTTTAGCTTAATTAAGCAAAGGCTTTTTTGCTAACATTGTAGTCATAAATTTATTTTAATTTTTGCTAACATTGTAGTCATAAATTTATTTTAATTTTTGTTGCTTAGTTACAATTTAAAGTTTAAATTCGTCAATTTAATTGGTGGAGGGGCATACATTTTTGGACTGAAACATCTATAGCTTAATATTTAATAGTTAGTTAGCTTAATATTAAATATTTAGTTAGCTTAATATTTAATATTTAGTTACCTTAATATTTAGTTAGCTTAATATTTAATATTTAGTTACCTTAATATTTAGTTAAGTTTAATGTTCAATATTTAGTTAGCTTAATATTAAATATTTAGTTACCTTAATATTTAGTTAGTTTAATATTCAATATTTAGTTGTAAAAGTCTAGCGGTATTCCACTAAATAGAAAAAAGAGTAAGAAGTATATATTTTTTTAAATTTTAATTATTTATTTTTAAAAAGATGTTTTTTTTCTTTAATTTGTTAAATTATAAAAAAAAATTTATTTACCCGACGGGAATGTAATCTGAAGCCTTGGATAAATCTGAGATTTAAAATATTATCGCTTTTGTAATATTATCGAACTACATGAAATTGTTAATTAAGTAATGCATAACTTAATGAAAAATCGTTAGTTTCTATGGGAATTTTTCAATAGGGTAATGCAATTTTTAATAAATTATATTAGAATTCTTCATTTCAATTCTGAATTATACTAAAGTTCTTACGATTTAATTTTATTTTTATTTTATTTATTTTTGGGAAACAAATAGCACAATATTCCATTAGTTGTAAATTAAATATAAATTAAAACATAAGCCAATTAAGCTTCCACTTAACTCTTATACAGTTATAAGGCAGGTGACAATTGTAAAATATGTACTATTTTGTTGGATCACACCAAAAAGAAGACAGGCAAGATGGAGTTTCCTCCTTAAACTCATTTTTAGTAGCCCATGGTCATTTAAAAACGGCGTGGTGTGAGATCTCGGTGGGATGGTGAAACAAAATCGTGCACACGCGTTTTGGACTCGCTGTATCAAGTAATAACTTCTTCTTAATAACCGAGGACTGTAAACAACATCCGCATAGTTTAACTTGGACAGTACTAAACTTTCCACTAAAAGGAGACGTATTCTTGTGTAGTATGATTCAACTTAAAAGATAGGATAGCTGAAATATGTGCCGGGACCAAACGTAGCTCAAAGTGTTTGTACATTTTTGTCCTTGAATACTACAAAGTTTTACAAGACTTTGTGCAGCTACGCAAAGTCCCCAGCCACACTACATGAACATTGAAATGATAATTCGAATGAAAATATGTTACGGCGCCGGCATAAAAGATTGATTAAGTGGAAAATAGCTTTTCCGTTTCCGTTTTGTCATCATTCATATGAATTTGATAATCTGTTGACCTTATAATTTATGATAATGTTGTTTACTTCACTTAGATTTTGTAACAATTCATTAATTATCCATATTTTTAAATTTTCAATTTTTATATTGGCATTAACAACAAGTTGTTTTTATGTGTCAAGATATGATGAAAATTTTTAAAAATTTTCTATGTTTTTTTAAATTGTTTTTATTTTCTATATTTATGTATAGGAGCGACCAATATTATTACATTTATTAATAAGCTAATATAGTATTGTATGTCTCTAATAGCTTTTTGTGTATTATAGTACCATATAAATTCAAATTATTAAAAAGAGGTTAGACCTCTAGAAGCTTAGAAGCTTAGTTGGAGTGAAACCGATAGTATTAAGCACTAGCTGTGCCCGCGATTTCAAAAAAAAAAATCAATTTTAGCGTTACGATAGTCTTCCTCAATAAATGGGCTATCTAACAATATATGGAATAGTTTTTCAAATCGAGCCAGTAGTTCCTGAGATTAGCTCATAAGAATATTGTACAAACTTATAACCACAATTTCGCCACTTTCAAATTTCATTTTCGCCCAAAAGTAGATATTTCCTTCTTCGGGGTCCAATCAATTTTTATACCAAAATTCATCAAAATTGGTTCAGCGGTTCACGAGTTAAAAGGTAACAGAGTGAGTTACTTTCACATTTATAATATTAGTCAGGATTCTTGTGCTAAATAAATAATATTTGTTCCTCTGTCTTTTCTGCCTACGTAATATCCCACAAGGATGAGTTTTTAGCATGTTCTATCAACATGGAAAATTTCAAGTCTCTATGTCTAATAGTTTGGAAATGCTAGGGGGGTGACCACCTTACGGGCACACAGACGGACGGACGGAAAGAGCGAAATTAAAAGAGTTCTAAAAAGTTCTTCTTTTGTGTAAAAAAGAAAATGTGGATCTCTCATTTTCTTTATATTGTAAGGTGAAATTAAATTGAACAAAATATCACCCTGCGGCGGCGAACATATTTATGATTTTTTATACATACATATGGATATTACACCCAGACTCGAGGCGGGAATCGAACCCACGACCCCGGAGCAGAAGGCAGGGTCACGGCCCACTGCGCCAACGGGCCATTCATACCTACCAACGGGCCATTATTAACACACTGCTATTATCAACATCAGCGAGCCTTCTGATAATGCAGTTGTCCATGAGCGTCGGTAGTGGCTCAGTCGACGAACCGCCAACCAGTGTACCCTTTTTTATATTAAAAAACACTGATGTTTAGTTGTTTGCGCTATCAACAAATTGAAATATGCTTTTTTTAAAAAAGGACTACTGAAGGGGTGCGAGATTATACGCATTCCAAAAAGGACTATTGTTAAAAAGGCAATAAGTTCTACTTAATGTGCTTTTTTCTATTGACGAATTTATATTTTGTCAGAAATAGACTCGCATATATAATAATTACAGATCTCGCATACATATGTAGTTTAATATAATTTGTGTCAAGAACTCTCTATAGATCCACTATCAATAATAGACTATCTCTTGCATTAATATTAAAATCATTATAAAGCATATCAATTGTCAAATAGAACATTATATGCCCTTGTACTTAGCATGTTACATGCAAATAAAGGTTTGTGGCCAAATTTTGACCAGCTGGTCTTAAATTACACTTAATAACACGCTTTGTACTTAATCAGTTGTCGAATAATCGCGGTAATATAATCCAAATCATCATTCATCATCAGACAAGATCTGTATACTTAATTCACAATAGTAATTTGATTTTTCTCATCTTGAGGTTTCCGAGAACTGTATATTTGTTCCTATAACTACATAAATCTCTATTTTTACAGCAATAACTTCGTAGATATCTTCAAACGAAGTTTATCCAATAAGGAGAAGAGCTTTCGATGGAAAAGCAATTGTTACTCAGTGGAATGATGTCGAAAGTAATTTAACATTCAATATCTTCTGAGGAGAGACGTTTAAGATCGGAAAATTTGTATTGACGGTTATACTAAGCTAACTGATCTTCATTGTGCATGAGTGCATAGTGTGTAAGTAATAATTCTTTTTCTTCCAACTACGCAGTAATGTTATTATTACTCACTACATTACCGATCAGAAAGGACGCTCTTTCTGCTTAGAACCAAGACAGTGCAGTAATTTTGTATGAAACTTCATTACTGCACTATTTTTCAATACTGCACTATTCTTTATTTTGTTATAAATTTACCATAGGTTAAATGACTCCCATTAAATTACATACAAAATATATACATTGGATCAAGAAAATAATGGGTGAAAATATAAATCGACTGATTAATTCCAAAAAAAAAGCAATTGGCGCGCATTCTGTACCATTGTTAAACTTTGATACTACATATTTAGTAGGAAAAAATTAAAAAACGGAAAAAGGCCGCTATGTATTTAAAACAAAAATAGATTACGCATCTTGCTGAAGTGCACCAACATAGCGCTGGTGCATTAAGGACTCATTTTGCGCTCGGTGCAACGATGGACTATTTTATAAGATAATTTAAATTATAAAAGAAGATGTATTGATTTATCTTCAATAAAAGGCTAATTGTAATATGTGTTAAATGTCCATCTGTATTGCTACCATGATAAAATAATCATGACGTAAGACGAATGTTATTGACCTGTCGCAACGTCAGCATTAGTGCCATATCGTGATACCAGTGCTACCATTATTGATAACAGCATTAAGAATTTATATTCGTAGTTGTTATGGCGGCAATGACATTTAAATAGTGGCTGCAAGTTGAAATAATGTGTAAATATAACCGATTATTGTTCACTTAGGTCCATAAGACTAATCAAAACAAAGAGCTATCAACGACTTGCATCATTTTATTAATAACGGTTAATTTTAAATTTTAACTCGAAGTTCCAAATTCATTACTTACTTACTGGAGTAGTTAACCCAAAACAAGCTTTGTCCTCCGACAGGATTTCGTGTCACTTATCTCGGTCCTGCGCTGACTCTCACCAATCGCCAGCGCGGATATCACGTTAAAATATATTGGTGTCGGATCTTGTTAACATACAGAAAAAAATACTCCATCAAAGTGTAAAATTGATCATCAAATTTTTAAGAAATAACATGAAATATTTATTTCCTTCAGTCACTTCCCACAACTGGCTTGGAAAATTTGATACGACCCTCATAGTTCGGCTTCAAATAGTTTGTCCAATAAAAACTAATTTATATGAGGAGGTCATGGGTTAATCAGTGGCTGGCTTACCGCGGCCGGATGATAGACGCGCGACTAATTCTAAGACGGGTTTTCAAATATCCGGATTCCTCCGTGTTTCGGAAGGCACTTAAAAAGGGGTTCCCGATTAATATCACTGAGAAATATTAGTTGTGGGATTGTAGAGATTGTGGAGGTTCCGAGGATGATGTCAGACGGCAATCGGTCATCGTAACTCGCCCCACAGCCACGTCTCCTATATATATAAAATGCTCGGAAAAAGAAAATTCTTATATGTTTTTCTTCCAAAAAGGCACTATGGTCCCCCGATCTGGAATGGGCCATACCGAAAACCTCTTATAATCGGAAGCTCACGACATTCACACAATATCTCTCAACTCTATCGTCTCCATTTCCTCAATAGCGACCCTTCAAGTTGCCTCGCCACTCAAAACTATCCAAAACAGAGTCGCCCTCTTTTGGTAATGACCCGTAAAAATGCTTTTACGAATCTTAACTGTTTTCTACTTAAGCGCTGCAGAAACTATTCCCAAAATCTATATATGTGTATATACATCTGTATCGTCTTCTTCTTCTCCTTTACTGTGAGTCCCGCATGGAGGTACATCTATATATATAATAGTTAATTGATAGAATCAGGCGTTGCTTTGCGGAAATCCATGACATGCATGAGAAACTAAACTACTTTGCTTTAATCCGCTATCTGTATGTGCGTTGGCATTAAAACGTAAATACATTAAAATCAAACAAATATATTTAAGTCACCACACGTAAAACTCGCGATAAGCTTTAATGTCATATAAATTGAATAATAACATTACAAGTTAATAGCAAAAGTTTTAACGGAAAAGTTTATTTTAGTACATTTTAATAGAAATTTTTTTTAAAGTCATTTATTTTAAACATAGTTTTTTTGCCCCTGAACAGGTTCTTTAGTCAGCTTCTCTGTTTTATGCTATTTCATATGTATATCTAAATAAAAAGAAATGATTGTTGCTTAATTGTGCAAGTAGAAGCAAATTATCTAAAAAACAGTATAAAACATTTAAATATAAACTAGAACAGCAACTTTTTCTTCATCATATATCTACAAATGTTTAATACATGTGGTATCAAAAGCAATTTTATCAATTTCAAATAATAAAATCTAAAATAACTTATATTTATATTCAAAAATTACATGAGGGTCTTAAAAATATTTAAAACAAAGAGAACATCTCTAGCGATTTATGTATTGATAATTATTTTAATAGTCGTGCGAGTTTTATTCGGCTGTCCTGTCAATTTATATAATTTCTAAATGTTAATACATATTATCATCTTCTAATGCAACGAAATAAAATGTGCCACTTTATATCATAATATTAAAAAGTAGAACTTAAGCAGTACATGGATTTAAAAATATATATGATTTCATTGACATTGATAGAAATCTGCCGAAAAGAACTTTTAAAATAAGTCTTAAATGATTTACCTTGGTAGTGCAATTGAAAGCATGTCTGTAGTTTATTTTACGTTCTAATTAAATTATGTTGTTACATATTGATGTTTTATTACAGCTAAAAATTCAATTCACTATAAAACACAGTCTTCCATTGAATAAAATTAACATTTAGTGTATAATCTATATAATAATATATGAACCAACAAGTTTTGGCACCATTTTACGAAAATTGCATTAAATTTGGCACAATTATAGTTGTGCCTGAGACTTTGTACAATGAATAGACGTTTCTAACAAAAGACGCGGGAGCCTCTAAATCTTGGAATTGGAATTCTGAACCGATAACGCCTCGGAGGTTTCTCGATGCGTAAAATAGAATTGATTATAGTGGATCCGTTTATTTTTATCACTTGCATATTTAATAAACTTTGGTATAGCGCTACTTGGGTTCCTTCTTTGGCAACGAATTGAACACGCACGGTGAGTCTAAAAGTCCTGCAAAATAAATATGCTTCTGTCTTTAACCAGCGGTTAAGTTTTTGAATGTAATGTATATTTGGAATTTGTACAATTCTGGCAATAAAACATTTTATTATTATTATTTATTATTATTAATCTCAGAACCTATTGGTTCGATTTGAAAAAATCTTTCAGTGATAGATAGTTCATTTAGTAAGGAAGGCTATGGGCTATATATCATCACGCCAAGACCAATAGGAGCGGAGCACCAACGGAGAATTTTTCAAAATCGTGTTGTTTTTTGCCTTTATAGAGCTCCCGTTATGTGGTTTAACGGCTCTTTTTTAATGTTAAAAGTATATTGTAAATTTTTAAATAAATAAATAAATAAAAAAAAAATTAAATTAAAAAAATAATAATAATAATATCATTATTACTGTCTGTCCCAAATTTTAAATCACAAACAAATTTCTTCAATATTTTTACATCAAACCGCAATGCAGATAAAACTTTAAAATACTTCGAAAACCGTAATAGGGGAAGCGCGACGCGGGTCGTTGACTTGTTTTGCGCGTTTTTTAATTTGACAAAGTTTCAAGGTCAACTGGAAGTATACTTTAGGCTTTGATTCCCTTTTGAATGTATTTGTATAGGAAATGCAACATAAATGACCATATCCTTTGATTGCCTTCACTTAGAGGGCTTAATTTTACACGGCTTCAAAGGTTCACAGACCTCAGTATATGGTATAAATTTCAACTTTAAACCTGTACGCATTTCTGAGAAAAAAGGTCTTGACAGACAGACGGGCAACGAAGTGGTCCTATAACTGAAAATATCAATAGTGTTCCAAATTGTTCTAGTCTTTTGACTAAAAAAAAATGTTTAATATCTTTCTACTTGATAATTAACATGCAAAAATGTGAAAAACTAAGTTCTGTAAGAACTATTTTTTAAAAGAGTGGCTAACGACTTACTTGCTGAATCTTCTCGTGGCTCGACTCTTCCGAATCAGTGGTAGCTTTTAAAATATTTGACAAGTCAAAAGAGCTTGTAAAAGTCTACTTGAATAAAATATCATTTTCTTAACAATAAAGAACACAACAAAAAATAAATTATACAATTTGGTTCAGTGATTCGGAAGTTAGGCACGTGCGTACATTTCAGCTACTCAATTTTATTATTTTCGACTAAAAGTTGAGATGTAAGCTATCCTATCTTTCAAGTTGGATCAAACTGCACACGATGTGCAAATTTGTTTAAAATAGGTTTAGTAGTTTAAGAGTCCGTCGCGGATATACAAAATGATGCGTAATTATTAAGATAGATATGCTTGGAATACGTGAGCTGTCATCACTTAACGTGGTGCATGGCATATGGGAAAGGCTCGCGGATGGCAGGGATTGGTGGATACACAACATTTCTCATGGTGTTTAGTACCATGGCAAGTACGGATCGATAGGACTAAACGGCAAGACAGCGGCAACCCCCAATAAAGTTCTCCCGCGAAATTCGTCTATACCGGTTGTGGCCGGTCTTGGCGATCAAGGATTGGTTTGCACAGCCATCAATGGTGGCGTACACTCCGTATATAAACAATCATTAATGATTTAACGGCCAATGATGATGTTGATAAAAGTCAAAAAATTTAAATTTCTACATGTGATGTCACAAAGCTTTCGACCTTGCCAGCCCGATGTCACACTAATGTCACTTTTTGGTGATACCCTCCACTTACCCTTCCGTTTAATGTGACATATTTATGGATGACCGCTTAGTTGCTAAATCGTAGTCGGTTCACATAAACCATAAATGATGTTGTAATGCTTAAAACAGGTTATGAATTCGCAATCTGCAAACTTATATTATTGTACTATATACCGGAAACATTATATTTTTATGAAATAATTTACCTTTTGCCACAAATCTACCTTTTTATTACTCTATATATAATATATAATCTTCAAAATCGGTCAACAATCAGGTACAAGTTAAAATAAAATTATTAAAAACAAGGGGTTTCAAATCTTTACTTGAAAAATCTATTAAATTGGGTCATAGAAAAAGGAATATTATTCCTGACATAATGTAACGAATATTTTCTCACTTAAAAGTTCAAATAGACATACAGAACACTGCATATTAAATAAAAATATTTCCCTTCCTTCTGTCTGGTTAACGCTTTTCTTATGGTATTAACAAATATTTTGGTTTGTAGGCAATCCTAAATGTATCTGTAATATGCTGGAAAGAAGGAATGTTTTCATTTGAAAATGGCGTTTGTGTGAATTAATATTCGTTACACTAGAAGTATATATAATACTTTATAATCGCTGTTAAAACGAACGGTAAAACGTTCGAGTAGACACGTTTACTGCTAGTCTGTAAACTTTACCAACATCATTTTTGTTATTCATTTTATATAAGTAAATGTTACATGCATACAATATGTATGTATGTAATATTACAAACATACAGTTTTAAAACAGTATTAACTGTTTTTTTTTTTTTAAATTTCGTCAAGGTGAGACGAAATAGATGATTTCTGGATGACTCAAACTTTTTATCGTAAAACAACCAGAACAATTGAGTTTTTTTTGGACTTAGTGCATCGATTTCGTCTTCCCTTTTCGAAATTTGGTTCAGTAGCTTTTGAGCCAATCGGTTCAATAGTGTGTGATGATATTTTTTTTTGCCAATTATAAAATACATTGAAAACATGTAATTCTTGTGTTAGGGCTCCATCTGTCATCTCATTTAGTGTAAATAATAAATAAATTTGGTTCTTCATCTAAAATTAATAGACCTCATTTTGGTTCACAACTTACCGAGAAATAATTGTTTCATTCCACATCATAGAAGATCGATGAGTTTGCATTTAACTACTTATAATTCAATTTTTTTATTAATATTGAAAGTAAAATCGCCCTAAATACTAAACGGGCGCAGTTTTTTCTTTTTTTTATTATTTTGCAACGGCGGAAGATGTAAAAATGTTCTTGACGAAGCTGGAGCCCTAAGCTTGACAAATACTTTACGTAAGTTAGAGGTCACCGTAAATTTTCGCTTGTAATTGAAATTCGGTCGATTCACGACTAGTATAATAGCGCGATATCGGCCGCGGTTCCCAACCTTGCTACGCGCGCCGCCCGTCTCCTTGTCCGCTTCCAACTAATAAAAAGACACCAACTCGTACATATTATACTGTGAGACGACACAATACTGTCACCTCAAGTACCTAACAGAGGACTAAGAGATGTGTATATATTGACAAAGTAATTAGCAATTAACAAAAATTTCGGACAAAAAATTCATCCTGCAAAATACAAACCTAGTGACATAGAGACAAAAAATTATTTACTGTTTTTATTGACAAAAAAATAATAGTGAGTTTTTTAACCGTCGAGAATACTATAATTTCAAAGGCAAATATCACATTTTCAATTACGTTGAAATTATGGAGAATATAATAAGGAGTAACATCTCTTATGGCAGATAAGTTGAAAAAGTGTTCAACATTATAGCTTAGATACTAGTTCAAAAACCGTCCAGAATGGCGCTGATATATAAAAATGGTATGGTATGACTGTAGCAATTGTAGATGAATTGACCAATAACCTTCCAGAACGGCGCGGCATGGTATAAAGGCAATATATAGAGCAATAATAACTTTACCATGATGATGGCGCCTCCTTATTTACGTAATTCGATAGTCATTTTTAATATACAGAGATGTTACTCCTTTATGTAGGGTATGTTCCGATATACACTGCGAGCACTGCTCAGTGCTCACGCTGGTGATAAAATCGTTCCGTTATACACTGCCAGTATACTGGATATACATATATGACGCCATAAATAGTCGCTATTTTTGCACTGTGAGCACTGGCGCTTTCGAGCTTCAGTGCTCTCAGTACTTTGATCACGGTATCAATCAAAAACAGGGCGGCTCTTGTTAAAAAATTTAAAAGTTAAATTTAACAATTTAACAGTATTATATAATTTAAAAAAAATCTGTGTTTGTAAAATCGTGGTTTTTTAAAATGGAAAATTTTTATGGGAATATCAATATGCTGGACCGCGTTCCGTTTTAAACTGTAACTAGTATAGCAAACCGAAAAGGAACACCTTTACAGTATACATAATTAAAGTTACAGCTTACAGTGCTCGCGGTGTATATCGGAACACACACGTAGCCTTCATGGTTGAAATACATAAGTCGTACAACATCACTTGAAATGTGTGATCAGTGAAAGCCTACAATTTCCATCTATTGTCGATTAGCATACAATTTGTAGGCTAATCGACAATAGATGGACGAAACGTCTAACTAAATAATTTAAATTTAGTCATGTAGTTAAAATGTTTTTGTTTTTGTTTGGATTTAAAACTTTATAAAATTTGTACAAGTAGGTTTTAGTAGAAATAAAAGCTATTTTTATTTTATTTTATTATATATATTGATAACATCTATAACATGACTTTCGTCTGTGAACAATATTAAAAAACAATTAGCTTTTGATTTTATTCGAATTAAATTTTGATTAAATTCGAAACGCCTTATGTTTATCGATGTTTCAAGCATATGTCAAAAACAAAAAAGTTCTTGAAAATTCTCTCCCTTTCTAAAAAAAACTCTGGCACCACTAGCAGGAACACGCGAATAGTTGTAATAAGAGCAAGTTGTAATAAGAGCTTCAGTGTTGTACCTAGATTTTCAGTATTGTATATGGAGTTTTAGTATTGTATATGGAGCTTGAGTGGGTCACCCATCTATAACCCGGTCGCAGCCAGAGCAACTTAACTTAGCGATCGACTCAAATGCCGACCACTGATTAGCCCACAACCTCCTCTGACATTACAAGCTAATTAAAAAAAGTAATCAAATTTAATTTCTGTGTATTTCAGATCATAGATTAAGATTATAATTTTTTGCACTCTTTTGTACAAGTGTATATATTAGTTATTCACTAGAAATAACTATGAAACGATTTAAATACAATGGCGTAAAAACAAAGATTTTTGATTTGTATACAAATTGTGTAAAATATTGTAAAACTCTCCAAAATTGTAACCAAATACCTATTTAATAATAAAGAATATAAAATTCAGAATAAAATTTCTTTTTGTTTAATTTATACTGGGACTACATTTACTGTAATTAAACTTGAACTTAAATGAACTCTCTTTTAAATATCATTTTTTTTACAATTCCCTTTTTGTGTATCTTTTGACACCAAACAAAAATAATCGCGTTCTTAAATTAAAAAAAAAAGAAAAAAGTTAATTGGAGTGGTAAAAGGACCATTAAGCATACATCAGAAGTATCTTTAACATTTATCTTTTTAAAGTAAAAATAATAAAAATCTATATTGTGCTTAAAGTTTTCAAATGGTACAAGGAGTCTAAAATTGCATACCTCGTTAAATTCCATGGCATCTTCCAGTTTTTTAGCCTTTTCTGACAAACCACTTTCTCCTAATTGTACTCTCTGTTCATCAAGTCTTTGTTTCTCGTCTTCAGCTTAGTTGTGAGATTTTGAAGATTTCTTTGATTCAAGTTGTTGAAGATTTTGTTGTAACTTTCTTAATTTCATATTTACAAACTAATATTAGAGCACTCATTTGGTAAACCTGCTCAGATGATCAATAAGCCTGCAGTGTTTTACAAAATGCATAAAAAGGCATAGTAAAAATGAAAACTCTATTCAGTTTATAAAACAACACATATTTTGAACCAATTATTTAGTCTAGATTACATTTAAAAATGTAATGATATTACAGGTAATAATGTCATATATAACGCATGAATGATAAATTAAATTATAATGATGTCAGAAACTATACATACTTTTTATTATATTATTACAATAATAATAATGTAGATGTACAGATTAAATTAAGCAAAATTGAATTATACTGATAATAATGTCATGTAACGCATGAATGATAAATCAAATTATAATGATGTCAGAAACTATACATACTTTTTTAATAAAATCCACTATATATTGCCAGATCGAGGGATTGAGGGAATGTCGTTTGCACGTCAATTAGTTAAAAGGCTCATTTTTGCTTGTTATGCATTACGTTAATTTCTAAAAATAACCTTTAGCAAAATTTTCTTTAAGTAGGAGCTGTCATCCAAAATGGAAAAGCACTTGTTTAGCCGACAATACAATTTTTTTTTAAATCTTAAAAATCAACTTACATATTATTACTCTTAAAATTTACTCTAAATTCAAGTCAGTATTTTCAGGTCTCGCCCATTTGGAGTACAAAAAATACCTACTACGTATGCAGCTTAAGAAATCCTTATAGCAATTTTGATTTCCGTAACTTTTATAGCCAACAACGCGAATAGCATCGCAGCTGCGAACCATTTAGAATTCCACGCGTGTGCGAGCACGCCGTAAATTCAAATACGTTCGCTACAAACAGCAATTAGCGTAGGCTGCTTTCAAAAGAGGGTCTTATATGTGTTGCAAATTACGTAAAATAAATGGCATCGCTTTTTCTATTTATATCTTATCTAACTGTGCTCCGGCATAACAATAATAAATAATATCATCGTCTATTGACACCACTCTATAAAGAAACAAGTAATAAAAGATTACAGGAGAAAAAAAAAACAATATTAAGAGGTACATATTTTGTTTCATTTAAATTTTTATACATCACAAAAAAGCTGAACTCGTGTTGTATTACCTATTTATAATGCCGGAGCCAGACATGGCTCAAAGTGTTTGTAAATTTTTGTCCTTGAAGAGTACAAAGTTCTACAAAACTTTGCGCCTTTGTCCGTAAAATATTCAATGACTTCGTATGAAAAGTTCTTATCGGTTCGGAAATACCAGAATTGGCAACTAACGGGCTGACAGACGGACAAACGAACGGCCAGAGCGATAGTATTATAGAGCTCCTTGTAGGACTACGGAACCCCGCTAATGTGTGTTTGTTTTTTGTTTTTTAACTTCCGTACTTTTATATGGATATAAAGCAATCCTATAAAAGTATACTGGCTGACTCCTAACACAATAATCATTTTCATAAGAATTTATTACGACAAGTATCCGTATTCTTTGTATTGGACGAAAAATCAGCAGCTTTGTAATTTGCAATTTCTCCCTTGGATGAAATTTAGAGGTAGGAACAAATAGGTTTGATAATAATGTTCATGACCAAATATTTAGAGCAATATTTGGTATAATTAGTTAGGCCAGTAATGCTCACAAGAAAAAAAAACTAAACTGTAAAGCATGATTATCTTCACGATTAGAATAGAAAATACTTCATACATAATCATCAAAGCATGTGGCAGTAGGAAATATTCGATGTTACGTGAACCTAGCCATTAGAAATACAAAATGTCACGTGATTTTATGTTAATGTAAAATAGAAATAAAATTGACCATTCACAAAGCTAGAGTCGGTTCAGTCTAAAACTGCACGCCCCTCTATTAAATTTGCGATACTTGCTTGTGTGTATGTGCAATAGGGTGACCCTTATTTTTCTCATTGAAACTGTTCCTTGATTTCAATAAAACTAATAAAGGTGTCTTGATTGGTTATATACATGAAATCTGGTAGAATTACACATATATAAAATAAATGGTGCACCATTTATTTAATGACTAGGTACTGCGATAAGGCCTATACTCACATATTAAGTATGATTTGTGATATGTAACTTCCATTCTTCATTGTTTATATACATTATATATAACCATGTATTGCATTTTATATCGTGTTTGGCGAAAACCGCAAAAAAAAAAATTATTAAAAAAAATGTATATTCCTCATTCAGGCGCCTATATAAGGGCCACCCTATTGTGTAGCGATTTTATTCGAAATTCAAAAGACGAGCTCGTCCAAACATTTTACATGTAGAAGTTGCATTTAGAGGGGCGTGCAGTTTAAGAATGAACGAGCTATAAATGTATCAGTGTTTATTAATAGACATTATTTTTTATTGCATGTTAGTATAACGCTCTTAGTACATCTATGTATTTGAGTATGCCTAAAAACTATTAATATAATATCAAAGTATCGAACCATCACTGTTGTCGTGGTTTTAGAGATGTCTTAAACTTTTTTTCTACAAATCGAAATATGTTTTTTACACAGATTTTTACAAGGTCTTTTGTCAAATATTTTAAAAGCTACCACGGAACCACAGAGTCGAACCACGAGAAGAATCAGCAAGGAACTCGTGAAACACTCTTTTAAAAATAGTTCTTAAAAAAAAAAGAGTTTAATAGAGTCAAAGACCAAGTCAAAATTGTTTTATTCTATAGAATTTACAGTACTTATTAACGTCGGTAGTATAATGATAATAAATATTCTTACATCAGTATTATAACATTTGGTGATAATTTTTACTATTCAAAAGCAAATTTTACAAGGGTTCCAACGCGCCCTGCACCGAGAAGAGCCCGCAACAAACTTAGTCGGGTAATAAATTTCTATGTTAACTGTAAAGTACAAAACTGGAGCGACTCAAAACTACAAGGAGTTGACTCGCTCCAGTTTTATCTTTATAGATATAGTGTAATGCCGGAGCCAGACATAGTTCAAAGTGTTTCTACATTTTTGTTCTTGAAGTCTGCAAAGTTCTACAAAACTTTTCGAAGTTACACAAAGTTCCCGGCCACACTACATGATCATCGAAATATTCCATCAAATGAAGCTATTACTGGCTCCGGTATAAGACTAACCAAATTTGCACTATTGGAATACCACTTCTATGTGATTCTTTTCGTAAATGGAGGGTAGAAATGAAAGAAGATTTAATAAAGTATTTCTAAATGCCTGGCGATAGCAGTCAAAAATATGTATCAGCAGAATTCTATAATTGCATATATAGTACACATAAGAATAGTTTTATGGCATACATGAACGCATCGGTGTCCTAAAGACTTTACGAGATCAATATCATTTTAGCAATCGTCGGGCTTATTTATTTTATTTTTTGCCAATTTTGTCACTAATAAATTTGTTCCGTAATGCAATATTTTAATGCGCGCTGGATTTTAACTATTTTAACGGTATATACTGCTTGAGGAGGTCGTGGCCTAATCAGTGGTCGGCATTTGTGTCGATCACTAGGTTAGAATAGAAGCTCTTGCTGCAACCGGGTGATACATGAGCGACACATTTTAACACTGGTTTATATTTGATATTCGACCTCCTCCGTGTTTCGGAAGGCGCGTAAAAAAGTGTGACCCTATTAATGTCACTGAGTGATATTAGTCGTGAGGTTGCAGACATCATAGGGGTTTACAGGATGACGTCAGATGGCAATCGGTCATCTTAACTCGCCCCACAGCCACATCGCGTACAATCTCAGCGGATCCTGGTACTAGACCGGGTTAACCCGGTTAAAGCGTTACCGCTAGGAAGAAGAAAAAGAGTATATACTGTGTATAATACTGTCTCAGATCATCTTCTAATCGGAGAGTAAATTAAAATGTTCCAGTCGTCAGTTTCTGAAAGTTTCAGTTATTTATACACGTTAAAATAGTCACTTGTTGTGTTTAACAATAGCGTACCTTTACAAATTCATCGACACAAAGACGTTGATGCATTCGCCTCGTTTATAGCGGCAAAATTGGCTTCAGTTTTTTTTTTTTTACCTTTCACATTTTTCTTTTACGCACCGTCTGCAAGAGCTAGTTTGTTTCCTTAGACGCTATTCGCCTGGCCGACTGTCATGAAAATTATTAACAATTAAAAGAAAGTTACTTCCCCAGAATATAAAAAATATTCGGAAGTGAGGCTTCAAGTACAATTGGGATAATATTTTGATTTGCATCCTTTATGAATGAAGAACTTCAATATTATGATCTTTTAAATGGCTAAAAAAACGGCAAACAAACACAAACGAAACCCATCTCTGTTACGGATTGGTTAGAAGCGGACTGAATTGAATTTCATTTTTTTTGTAAGTCATGCGCTAACAATATTTAATGGGCATAACTAAGATCCTCACAGGCAACATCAAATATCACGCGCCTAATTAAAACATACAAACACACAGAGAAGCGCACATTTATTAATACACACAGTTATATAATACCATAATGAGGTCATGTCATAAAGATTATTTTTGCAAGCAAAGTAATCCCGCAATCCCAAGCCCATCAGAAGCTTTATTTATGTATTAGTAAATATATACAGATAGATAATATCTAAAAATAATCTCTTATACCGGAGCCAGATGAGCTGAACATGTCATCTGAGTATTTTATACATATTACGAAATCTCTGTGAATGATTTGAGACAATTGTTTTTTTTTTATTTTATAGAACAACATCTATTTTTTTTACTTTAAAATAAATTACTATGAATACAATACAAACCCAGATAAACTGACAACACTAGTACAGCTTTTTACACTCTTTGTTTGGTTGTGTGATATTTCATTATCTACTTTCTTTGGATCTGTGTCTTTTATTCTGAAAAATATTTTTTGTAATAATAAATGTGCGGCAAGTTAAAAAAGCATATACATAAAAGACACTACTAGATTCTTGTGTGATTTTGGATACTTGTTTTGTAGTTGGCAGTTTATTTTTATGTACCTATAACTTTAAAATAAAATGGCCAAAAGCGTATAAAGACACGCTTATATAGAAGAGCTCCGTATCCGATACGCTATAAACGTATTTGTTAAATAACTTCAAAAGTTGTTGTCCAATTTCGTTCAAAATAATTTTCCTAATGAGGTTGTGCAATTTGTAATGATATTAATTGCATCATTGCAGGGCTCGGCGGATTCAAACTACTCGCAACCATCTTCGGAACTGTCTCTGGACGAAGATAAAGAGGCTCTGCGCCGCGAGAAGGAAGCGCAGGCTCTTTTGCAACTTGATAAGGCTCGGGTAAGTTTCAAATATAGTTAATATTTAAATAAATAAATGTAACACGTTGACATTCTATTTCAAATAATTTATATAAATTTTCACTTTGTATAACTTGACACTGAGCTATTCAATAACAAGGGTATCGAATTCTCACAGCAGAATTCTTCCAGTGCGAGCTAATAAATACCAGATAATGTTGGAACGCTCTCCATTATATAGGAAGACTGTCTGAGGTTCTAAAATTGCGGGAACATTCCTTTGTTTTGTCTTTTCCTTCCACAGATTCCACTAGGTTTCTTAGCTAAGATTTTTTTCCTGCTGCGTGCCTATTTGTAACATAATGTAGTTGTACGTGTACAAAATAATGGAATGGTGTTGCAGTTGACCATGGGCGTCGGTAGTGACTTAAGAGTACCTGATCGTTTGCCCCTTGTTATATAAAAAAAATAAAAATAATAAAGACCTTATATTGTACAACATAAAAAAAACCCTAAAATAAAAATAAATATATTAAAATAATAAGGTATTAATATTCAAGCTATTAATCCAAATAAAAAACTTAATACAGGAGAAAATAATAAAAATATAATTACAATAATTTAAATAAATTTGTTCCGTAGTAAATAGAATCTTTAAAAGCGAGTAACGAAAGCTATTTTGTACAACAATTTCTATGGTCACTTTCTCTTTATGTAATTACAAAGGGCCTCCATATAACGAACTATTATTATGCTAATAAAATATTCTTTGAGGGACTGAAAATGCTAAATACATTAGACCTTACTTCGCTTTGAACGCAATCTTGAATAATTGGGGTTTAATTCTAGTGTAGTCTGAATTAATTTATGTATTTTCATGTAAGTTCTTGATCAGTTGATGTAACAATAAAACAGTTATAAAAAGGAAAGTTAAATATAATAGAAATATAAAATGAATAGAAATATAAAATGAAAGACAGTGCAAAACTAAAATTTAACATTTAAAATCGTGCATTACATGCACTTGCAGTAGAATTAAAATTTAAACATTTAACGTTGCGGTAAAATTTAACATTCAAAATTGTCATTGAAATAATCATTAATACCATAGTATGATTTTTGTACAAGAAACTTTTTTAATTTATGTTTAAATGCAGGCATTAAGTTGTCTACCTTAGGAACAGACGTCCGTGTGTCATATAGTCCTATATATTTATTTATTTATTAATCTTAATGGATTTTTAATTTAAATAAAAATCCATATATATCCAAAAAGTTTAAATAAATATTATATTATATTCTTACAAAGAAATATTCTTATTTTTGTTATTTGTAAGGTCACATTCTATCAACAGTAACTTGTATGACTTCTCTTGAATTGCCTGTACAGGAAAAACAGTCCCTAGCTAGATCTACGCTCTTTCCCTGCGCGTCGGTCTTCCGATCTTTCCATGGCTGCGTTAGGTTAATGGGCGACAAACCTTTTTCCGTTTCCCTTTCCATATATAACTATCTAAGGGACAACTCCCCCCCCCCCCCTGAACATAAACGTAGAAACGAAAAAGATGCTACCTATATGGCATATGTAAAGTTACTTGTTACCCTGAATGTATGGTAGCTACATCAGAACTATTAACACTTATATTAAGTAGTTAAATAACATATCATATTTAACTTATTCTACGTTTATATAATTATTGTAGTTCTATGCACTGGCATCAAACTAAAAAAATTAAGAATCAAATTAGACCGGGAAATTGTGGCAAAAAGAATTTATAAATATTCCATATATAGACACCCAATAGTTGCAGCGAGCAGTAAGGTTAGCTGCCCCTGAATTGCCTTATGTCGAAATATTCGGTACAAATTGTTGCTATTAATAGTCCACATTGAGGACGGCTGCCGATACAATCCATTCCAAATATTTCGATCTTCGGTTATGTAACAAGCCGCGACCTCGGCTGCTGAATTCTAGTTAAAAATTTATACCTTCATTGTACAGGAAAGTTGTATCCATATATTACTTTCAAATATACATGCATATAATATATCTGTTGCATCTACTTCGTATTTTCGTTACCGGCGAAAAATAAAGGAAGATATATTTAGATTTCTTTTTATAAAAATTTTAAATAGCGCACTGAATGATGTACCGTAGAATATATGTATACTACGACATAAAGCAATGATATAGTGAATAAGGTTTCTCATAAAATGGTAAAAATATTTTTCGTTTTAACATTTCTAACAAAGTTAAGCTATTTAACCTAAGATATTAAAACACCTTTATTAAGAAACTTTGGTAATTGCTTCAGCCGATTATAATTGTTGGACAAGACTTTGTGTGCCAGTGTGCAATAATTACATGAGAAATATGTACAACAATAATAGTGTGTGTTTTGTGTGGTGACAACAATGTCAGAAGTTACGCGAATGGGTAATCTTGTCAGCCTATAAGTGGATAGATTATCGCAACCAAGAGCTACTTCAAAACTGTGAGACCATAGGAGAGGTGTTCTAAATAAATTAGTATATTTTTTGTATCCATCTATAAAGTATTTCCTATATTACTGCACAATAAACTCCCTAGACTGGTAGACTGTAGCGTGGATCATATTGTGCGATGTTCTATTATTTAAAATCAGAATTATTCCTTCGAAGTAGTTTTGAATTCTTTTACAAAAACAATCTCTTATAGTACCCACATTATATGATATAGAAGAAGACGGCACATCAGCTTATGATATATTACACTGCGTTCACTTCTATATAACTGTCATTATCAAACGATGTTGCAGAAAGGAAAATTATGCAGCACACATCGTGTGTCATGTAAATAACAAAAAATACAATTTGACCCAAATTGTATTTTCCCAAGTATCGCTTGTCCGCTGACGCCGGTGTTGCTGGGTCCGCTCTAAGCTAGGAGCTTCTTGTAAAGTTGCGAAAGATGAAACGAGAAAATAATCGGCAATGTGCATCAAGCATAGAGATAGCGTGAAGCATTAGGAACATACAGTATAATAAGTGTGCAATTTATATTTTTAGATGATTTAGGGAAATGTAGAATATTTTAAGCCATTACAGATGTTTCATGGTTTTATAGGATAACAGCAGTTTTTCTCTAGCATTCTTTTTGCCCAAATTTCCATTCTTATGCGATATGGCATACAGCCACCGCTACAGCATACAGACGATTAAGGACACAATTAGGAATATTATTGCTAAACTGAGACCTCAAGAAAATGACCAGCATTTGAAGGAACATCGGAGCGAGCTCTCTCTGAATTAATTATGTTACAATTTGAATTCCTCTTTTACTCCTTCTGAGGCACACCAATACAATCATTAAAATTACTTTTTATGACTCGATCTACGGTACGTAAAACTTACACATTACATGTACAATTTTAACCATTATCAGTGTCTATACGTGTACAAAAGAAGTGACCTAAATATGGCAAAGCACAACCGGCACAAAGTATCTGGACCCCGTCCAAGCGAACTGATTTACAAGATAACGTTTAATGACGAGACGCGAAAACTTGGCAAACGCCGTGAGGAGGCTCGCAAGAAAATTTGGCGCAGATTTCTATGGATTATAATGCGTTGCAGAGTCGGCTGTAGGTATATTGGTTATATCGGCTGTGTAACATTGCTTTGTATGGAATATGTGTCGGCATTATCGCTTTGTGTCCAACCTTTTTGGAACATTGATAATTTCGGAACAAACAAACTCATCGGCAAACATGGTCAAATTCTGCATTTACATAAAGTTCATATACATGCCGACCCGATTTGTTTTTATTTCATCATTTACTGTACATATTCATTTTATAATCATTCCAGATTCTTTCACATTTACATTTACATTTCACTGGTAGAAACGAGCTGCTTCCTAAGGGCTGACTGAGAAATTGTCTGATCGGGTCGTAGATCGTATCATCAAGGTCGCCAGTCGACGTCGATAGTGTATAGCTGAAGGCAAAGCAGTACTGCATGCCGGCCTATTGCTTGCATCTGTAAAATTACCAGGCGGAGTACCGCTGCCTTCGTGAACGTTGGCCCCACAGTATCAGCGGCTTCCATTTGACCATATTCAATGCAGAGCAGCCCGAATCGTCGGCGAACCGGTTCTTTCCGATTAGCTAGATCCTTTGTGAAAAGATGTCGGATCACTCTATCATCTTTTACTGCATGTATCATGAGGAGTGTTCAGAGAAATTGTTCGGACTAATACCGGCAGCTGAATTTCAATACTTAGACAAGGCTCAACTCCGTTGTTCACGAGCAAGAACAATATTACACGAACCTTTGCATATCAGTACTGTATAATATCATTATTACTACCTAATGCAATGCGATTTTCAATCAGAAACAAATTTATTCAATGTTTTTACATCAAACCGTAATGTTTGAAATAAAACTTAAAAATTCTTAGATCAATTGTTTTTGCGTGTCGGCGCGGCGTTTGCATCAATGGAGCCGCGAAGTGCGTAAGCTTCGCGCCATTCACGATACATTGCGCGTTCAAGCATGGGATGAAAATGGCAATACCTGTAACCGCTCATTTCCGAGATCGTTATAAAGAGGTAAATGAATAGTTTTACGAACAAAAGCGTGTCGAAACATGTCGCGACATGAATCACATACTATCTGATTAAGAGTTATATATTGATGGGAACTTTATATAAAGTATTTGGGTTGACAAAATTCGTTAAATAGAGGTATGAATAATTTTTCTTGATAGTTGAAAATTCGTTATAAAGCGGTTGTTCCCAAAGCTTGTTCGCATTGTATATGGACAATTCTAGGGGATTACGAAGAATTTGTAAACAAACTAATATGTATTGTAACATTAGATGTTTTATTTTACGAGCAGTACTGGAATTCTATGACAAAAATTAACACTAAAAAAATGTAGAATCTTTGACTAGCTAAATTGGAAACACATTTAAATACCTGTATGTACGAAATAAAACTACTAAGTAAATTTGTTTAGAAAACAGTTGATATAATAATTTTAAAACATTACTTGTCTGTTTGATGTAAATTGAATAATAATGTGCCATAATTTATAAAATTTTCTTGGGTTTTGGGCAATAAGGGTTCAATGCAGGCCTACGGAACCCTTAAAAAGGTGAAAAATATATACTCACGGGTAAGTTGCGAGCTAATTTGATGCGCGTGTCCGTTGCTGAGTCGTGGCGCGGCGACGACGCGTTCCGGTTCGTTCTGAAATACAAATTTTACAAGCTCTAGAATATGCATGAGAAACTAAACTACTTTGCTTTAATCCGCGAATGAATACGAGGGAAGATCGGTGTAATGCTGCAACCCGAAATAAAATAATTTCAAATGATAAAACCCCTTTTTAAAGCCCTTTATACTTGTACTTATACTTGTATAAATAACTTATTATATACTAGCGGTGCCCGCGACTTCGGCCGCGTAAAATTAGGTAAAAAAAAATTGATTCAATTTTAGCGTGATGATATATATAGCCTATAACTTTACTCGATAAATGGGCTATTTAACACTGAAAGAATTTATAAAATTGGAACAGTAGTTCCTGAGATTAGCGCGTTCAACGAAACAAGCAAAAATAGGCCTTATAACAAATTGACGTGCAAACGACATTCGACCTTAGCGTGGCAAAACAATTTCTTGATCGACTATACTAAGGCATGAAGTGATAGCATCCAAATGTAATAAAATTTGTTTTAATTTCTAATTGAGCAATATGACTTGAAATTGGCGAATCAAAAATATATGCTGAATTAATATGCCATATTATCGTTTGCTTCAAATAATTATTATTGGAAATAGGGTTTGGAAATTGAAAATTTATAATTTTCCAAATCGGACCAGTAGTTCCTAAGATTAGCGCGTTCAAACAAACTCTTCAGCTTTATATATTAGTATAGATTTAAGTTAGTAACACTAGGTAACATTAGTTTGCCTAATTAATAAAAAATAATAATAATAATTAGTTTGCCTAACGCTTTAGAGTTATTCAATTTTCATGAAGGAACACAAAATACTTTGTAAATTAAAAGCATCCTATATTGTAGAGCTTTAACAAACCTAAGCGAGTCCCAAGCTAACGCCAATTATAAGTTAATTATATACTAACCTTAAACAGCTTCTAACATTAAGTACAAACACTTGTAAACAGATAACCAGAAGATCTATGTAAGGTGCAAGAAATAAAAGGCTTTTTATTTTATTTTATTTATTATTAATACCCATACAACGGCGATATGAACATAGAAGTTATAAATCTTAATATCTTGGCTTTAACAATTATATTGACGCAAGAACGTTTTCAATTACAAGATTTATCCAATATACAACTAATAATTGATTATTTTATTCCTTGTAGCATCAGCTATCTGCCTGTTAAAGTTCCATCAAAATTGCATAAGTTACATTGGAGATTAAAAAAACATCTTCATAAAAATATTTTGTTATTACAAACTGACAATAATTTTATTTACTTGTATAGATAGTCAATGTACAATGTATAAATTGTATTTACAGCTGATCTACAAGCGAGGGTTTGCTAAAGTGAAGGGCCAGCGCATGCCCATCACCTCCAACAAGACCATCAACGGCGGTGGGGTTTGAACCGGGTACCTTGCGGATTTCAGTCTATACCTTATACCGTTGAGCTATTGAGGCTCTAAATTTATAATTCTCTGAATTATCATGAACACTTCCAGGAACCTTAAGATGGCTTTACAGTTCACAGAATGCTCTAAAGCTACTTATAGTCGCGATACCCACTGCCTGCACAATTCGTTACAAATAAATTACAGAGCTGCATCACATTGCAACAACATGAAGTTTTCCAATCTAACTTATGATATATTCGCAGTACATTTTTTCTTCTTTATAGCCTTTCTGTTATTTATTAAAACTTGGTAGTTTTTATATAAAATGTTTTTGGGAATATTGACGAATACTCCGAGATATTTTTATTGTATTTGAAGAAATTTCTGCTTGTCCTGCGTCTTATAATATCGACGCCTTTAAAAACTGCGTGTACAGGCTTCTTCGAGGCAGGCAACGCATCAGCACCCCTTATGCTGCAGATGTCCATGGGTGACGGTAACTACTTACAATCAGGTGGACTTTCTGCCCGTTTGCCCCCTTTTACTCTATGAAAAAAAAAATGCTGTCTTCTGTTTTTCTTTTTTATAAAAGAACATTTATATCCAGAACTATCTAAGTGTTTGTAGCCGTCGCTACATAACGAGATGGCAATAATGACCAGTGAAAAAAGGTTACTAAAGCAAAACTAGATGGCGCTGTACGGATGACGATGACCGCAGTACAAACATTGAAAATCTTCATACAAACGAACTCACGCTAGCGAATTTTCTACTCACGATTACTATATATAGAACTTCCGACGAACATCTGTCGGTAAAGCGCGGCCGTCCCGGGGCAACTCCAACTAGCCCGGACACGAATAGCTTTCTTTCCGGTGTTTGAGCATATCGACTTACGCTCCCACCTTTCATTCCTCGCCGAAAACCTTCCACACTGGTGTGCCTTTCTAAATCTCTTTATTTCGAAAATACCGGATTACGGTAATAGCAGGCAAGCATATAGACTTTCAAGAAAAGTGTGTAGTGTAATCCCCCCTCCCCCCCCTCCCCCCTATAACACGCTGCTGTTATAACGCACTAATATTATTCTATAATATTATATTATGGACATTCGGGGCTGTACAAGCG
Source organism: Charaxes varanes (assembly GCA_024363005.1). Lineage (NCBI taxonomy): Eukaryota > Metazoa > Arthropoda > Insecta > Lepidoptera > Nymphalidae > Charaxes > Charaxes varanes. The sequence continues at coordinate 53,881 of JANCMC010033809.1, forward strand.
CGTTGTACTAGAATAACACAACAACGCGTTTTCATGTAATGTGAAATAAACCTGCCGTGTTATAGGCGGGATTACTGTATTCATTTATCAAAGGCCGTCAAGGTATCTGCGAGTGAGCTGGTAGTACAATTGTCTATAGTTGTCAGCAGTCACTTATAATTACGTGCTATACCTGATATTATCTCGGGACCTTGAGGATAAGTTCTTCCATTTCCCAAAGGCCAGTAACGCATCTGCGTATTCTAATATTGAAATTAACTAAAGGCATCGGTAGTTACTTCCAATCAGGTATACCAAGTCAATTGTAAGGTGTGTCTGTCGGGTGGGCTAGAATATTTATTCTAATATATAAAGCTGAAGAGTTTGTTTGTTTGCTTGAACACGCTAATCTGAACCACTGGTGCAATTTGAAAAATTATTTCAGTGTTAGAAAGTCTCTTTATCGAGGTAAGCTATAGTGTATTATATCATGACGCTAAAACTGAATCTATTTTCTTCTTTACTAATTTTAAACGGACACAGGTAGTATTTAATATCCAAGTTCAAATTGCATTGGACGGCTTTCTTAATTTGTGATGGAAATAAAGTAAAACATCCCTATTGTGAGTGGGATGCTGAGCCGATTACTGGCGAGATTTCGCGCTGTGTAGTGGGCGGTGAGTCGCTTTTACCAGCTTACCAGGAGAGCTTTTATTTGTGGAGTGTTGTAAGCTACAAGTTAACTTCAACCTTCTTATATTAGCTTTCAGTATTTCTGTAGGTGAATTTTCGTTCGATCCTTTGACGTTTTATAAAGTAGATTTGATTTTTGGTTGCATTGAATAGGCTATGAAATTGAATTTTTATTTTAAGAAACTGTATTTTTTTTTGTTAAATAAATTAAAAAATAATAGTTTAGCGGAATTTTTATTTTTAGAAACTGTATTTTTTTTGTTAAATAAATTAACAACGTAATAGTTTGGCGGAAACTTTATTTTTAGAAACTGTATTTTTTTTGTTAAATAACTTTAAAAAAACTGTTTTACCGATTTGGATAATTCTTTCACCACAAGTCTCCTACCTTATCCTTGATGAATATAGACGATAGAATGTTTTAAAAAAAACTAACTAAGTAAATGACAAAAACTTCGACATCGTAAATACCAGTGCGAAGCCGGGGTAGGACGCTAGTTTTCAATAAATAAATTTGTATGTGATTTACATTAGTACAGCACTCTAAAGAGACTTAGTGAGAGGCAAGAAATTCCTTGCAAACGATTGTATATAGTTTGAATTTCGGTTGTAGGTGTAAGTAATTATTAATTAGTGTCACTGAGTGATATTAGTCCTGAAATTTTAGAGTTTTTGGAGGTTCCGGGAATGACGTTAGACGGCAGTCCGCCATCTTGACTCGCCCTGCAGCCATACCCTCTGCTAAATAAGCGGATCCTGGTACTTAACCGGGATAACGCTAAGAAAAAGGTGTAATGGTTCCATAGAACTATCGACATTAGTCCAAATAATTGGCCCAATTAAAATATTAATTAAAATCATAGAAAGCTATACCGATTATAATATTTCACAACCTATTTCCACGCTCAGGGGCCGTACCATCAAATTCATTAGAGATGAAATTAAATATTGTTATATCCGTACCAAATAGATTGTATCCGTATCCAGTATCCGTTCTAATCAACATTAGAACCCTTCTTCGAACTTAAAAGGTTGTATGTGGAAACCTCGTATACATAAAATATTCATAAAAGGTTCGCAAAATATCCTTGCGGAGTTTTTTAATATTCAATTTACTTTATTCGTGAATCTAAAGTTTTCCGAGTCCTTTCTATAAATGTACAGTTTTATTAGTTTCTTAATTTAAGAATAATAAATCTTTATTTATAAAAGTAAGTGTACAGTTCATTGAAACCCTAACCCCTGAACTAGGTAAGCCCGTATCATAGGGGCTAGTGCCTTTCCTCACATTGACATACTTTTATATTAGCTACTAAATTATAAATAATAAAATAAAATAAACATAAGGAGCAAAAAGCATTACGCTCTATTTATTCTTCCAGCATAAGCTTTCGATTAATTATTCTAGCATATTTCTATTTATTCTTCCAGCATAAGCTTTCAATTAATTCTTCAAGAACAATCTTTCGATTTATTCTCCTAGCACCAGCTTTTAGCTTGATATTAAGAAAAAGTATCTCAAAATATGTATAAAATAAATTTAAAAAAAGAATTCGTAACTGACCCGAATAACTAATATTATTAACCTTAATAAAACCTCAGTTTTCATTGAAACTATAGTACTAATTATTTTTTGCTTTTTAGTTCCTTGGTGTTTTATGAAGGCGGTTTTCTTTTTATTTAAAAATTCTTCTTGCAATAAGAGAATAGTTAATTCATTTCACTAAATAATATTGTATAAAAGTTCATCAATCAATCAAACGGCCCCAATAAAGTAAAATGTTTCTGTATTTCCCGTCTCTTGTTCACGGCTATTAAGCCCGACTATTTTTCCGAATTTCGGAAAACCCATTCCATAATAAGAAGACAATATGAGTAAATAAAGGATTATTATAAAACCGGGTTTTATCGCGTGATTAGTACTGATAGCTTATATCTTAATAAATAAAAATTAAGGCGTTGAAAATTCCAGAAAATAGGTATTATATTTAATTAGAAAAACTTTATCCGAATTAGAATTATTATTTATACAATAAGTTATGTATTTGTCATACTATTTTTGTATCTATTACAATGAAGAGAAAAATATGTTAAAACTTCTTGCGTCCATCCACAGATTTTTTTTATGGAAAGGAGAAACGATATCCTTTACGTCTTTTCCATAAAACGTGATACTGGATGGAATGTTTTATGAAATAATAATTCTATGTAGTTCGTAGCTAAAAAGGTCGTTTATTGGAAGTATATTAAGGTAGCAAAAATTTTTGATATTTTTAAGACATTCTTGAATTTTTCCTCTCTTTCTTTGCTTTTAAACCTTCCCTAAAAAGGGGAATGAAACAAAACAAACAATATTCAAATCCGTCCAGCAGTTTTCGAGT
>JANCMC010034054.1:0-56899 GCA_024363005.1 Charaxes varanes
CCGAACATTGCTCGATGGTTTCTCCTTAAATATCGAAAGCGAACCTCAAACGAAACCCTCGTGCCGTCATTTTGCACTGACAATTCGGTACTGCGTTGGCGCATGGAGTGTCGGCGGTGGGCGACCCTTGCGATCCAAATTGCGACCGCGCGCGGCAGCTGCCGAAAATGGAGCGCGCGACTGGAAGGTGGTGTTTTGTGCGCAGACGTCCAACGCGGTGGTCTTTGAACAAATTAGAGTGCTCAAAGCGGGCTATAAAAATAATCCATACATTGTATATTTAAACTAGTTTCTCAGACTTCCTAGTGGCCTAAATTCGTAACTAAAGGTCGGCAAAGCATCTGCTAGCCTTCTGGTGGTGCAGATGTCTATGGCTGTCGGGAGTCACTTATGTGAACCACCTGCTTGTTAACACTTGTAGCATTAAAAAAAATTACACAGGTTCAAAATATTCCAAAAATTCTTTCATTTTTTTTTTTATGATACACGGGTCAAACAAGCCGGCAGCGCAACTGAATAAACTAACATGGCAGTATGTTTTGTGTTCGGAGTTTATTGATGGTGTTTTGTGCCGCGGAAAGGTATGGGTGCAGTTCTTGGTCTCCCTCAAAATAGACGGACAGTACTCCAATTCTCAGTTGGCCCACCTTTAGCAATACGGCGGCAATGTTCTCGGTGACAAGCTGGGGGTCATGAATCGCCTCCACCTTGTCTCCGAAGATTACTATTGCCGCCTTTACTGGTTTTTGGCGGTTCAGGCTGCATCGTACGTTCTACAAATTGTTTTAATGGAACTTATCACCTATTGTTTTCTTTAAATCTTTTTAAAATTTCCTGGAAATATTTTTTTTAAAGCTTATAAAAGTGAATGCTCGTTTACAAGACAGTTGTTACGTACTTTGTACAGTCAATAGGTGCTGTAGTCTACGTTTCGTAGCCAAGTGCTACATTCGTAGTACCTAGCTTTTTGCACATCGTATGTGGAACTAATTGATTTAATACATTTTCTTTCGTAATATCTACTTTTAGTTTTAAATAAATACTTAAATTGTTCTATAAATACATGAAACAGCCTTCTTCTTAGCGTTTCGCTGACGATTATCGCTTTATTATATTGTCCCGAACCAAAACGCCAAATGAATATAACCACCGCTCTGTTAAATATCAACTGATAAGAAAAGTATAAAGAATACCATATTTTCCTGAAAGAAACATACTTCTTTACATATTGTTTCTGTGTACCAGAGACAATTTCGACGAAAGTAAATACATAAAACAACACGTTATCCCGTGTCAGAGAGTTTCATTTTTCCCAAAGATGTATACGATGTCACAGCTTATTTACGCTTCATAAAAACTTTAATCTAGTTTTGGTTACCCCTGCAATTGCTGCGCGTATCCGAACATATCCGACGCCATCTTAGGGCCCATAACTAAGCAATATGGCGGACGACAAGATACTAAACAAACAGGAATATTCGACATGTGTGAAATGAAAATTCTGATTTAATTAATGATAATTCACATCATTAATTAAGGAAGTGTTTTAAACAATAATATCGACATGGAAATAATGACCACGACCGCTCTTACAAGAGTATATAGAGTAAGAAGATGAATACAAAATATACCGCATTTTTCTATGTACCGAGACAATTTCGGCGAAAGTAAATACATAAAACAACGCATTATTCCGCGCCAGAGAGTTTCATTTCTCCCAAAGATGTATACGACGTCACAGCTTATTTACGCGGCATAAAAACTTTGATCTAGTTTTGGTTACCTCGGCAATTGCTGCGCGTATCCGAACGTATCCGACGCCATTTTATGGCCCATAACTAAGCAATATGGCGGACGGCGAAAAAATATTTCTCAGTGTCGCTCACGATTTATCGTGTAATATGCTTTTATTAAAGGTACCCACTTCAGAGGTAATTTCTATGTTCTATACAATATTATAATAGTTTTTGTAAGATATTAGCTAAAATTGCTATTACATGTAACCTATAATATGTGTAATTTTTCGTTTTTTCTTCTTTAAACAGAAAAAGAAGTTAAAGGAAGGTCTTCGAACGTCATCATGACTGAATTGACAGTTTCGAAAACAAACATTAATTACACATTTTTATAATGCCGGAGAATTTCAATGATCATATAGTGTGGCCGGGAACTTTGTGTAGGCTGCGCAAAGTTTTGTACTATTTTGTAGTCTTCAAGAACGAAAATGTACAAACACTATGTCTGGCTCTGACATGATAATTGACATACGAGTATACTCTATGATTACTTGAGCTGTTCTATGAAAACGAATAAAAAAAAATAATTGCATGCCTATATTACTTTATGGGTGTTCCTTCACGCACAGGCTTTGTAAATTCAAAGATTGTTATCTATATACTTATATATAAAGCTGAAGAGTTTGTTTGTTTGTTTACCTGAACGCGCTAATCTTAGAAGCGACTGGAAAATTCTTTCAGTGTAAGCCCATTTATCGAGGAAGGCTATAGGCTACATATCATCACGCTATAATTGAATCTTTTTTTTATCTAATCTTACGCGGACGAAATCGCGGGCATAGTTTTGGATGTCTAGTCTACAGCAACCTAGCTTACCATCCAGGCTGTCTGTTTAGCTTCTTTACCTACATGCCAAATTTCCTTGCATTTCACGCTATGATTTTTGACGTCTGACGACTGCATCTATTTTGCTTCCTTACTTACGAGAAAAAATCCTTACATTTTAGGTTACTCGTGAATAATACACCTGGAGATTATCGAGCGTTAACTCGTAGTCTTATACATCGCACGGCCGGCGCTACACACTAAAAGCCCCAAGGCTTATAGCCGAGAGATGTAGATCATCTAAAATGTATGGGAGTCTGTTTGCAGCTCGAGTTCGAGCTCTTGGTAAATAATTCAAGGGCCGGAGTGTTGCCGCTATCCTACTTGGATACAAATACAAAACTTATCATCTCGGCTGGTTTGCTGAAGCGTTCATATGAGATGTACTTGCATTGAACGTTTGCGTTTCAAAACTTATTACAGTAACGTCTCTGATTAAATGTTGTGATAAAATATTGAGGCAAGTTCATATATTATACACAAAAAGGGTCACTTTCAATACTATTTACATATTGAAATTTCAGATTTATCTTAAAAAAACGTCTTTTTTTAGATACTAAATAAAAAAAACGTGGAAGTTTAATGAACTTAATGCCACATTTCTTAACTGAAAAAGATTGAATTTGAAAGGGAATAATACGGTTCAAAAATCATACTCGTATTAATATTCAAAAATTCAACGTCAAATAATAATGAATAAACTTTAAAAGCAAAATTTAAGTCCACGCTTCTAAACCGCAAAACGGTCGAAGTTCAACCATTTGGCGATATAATTTAAAATTAATCCACGCATTCACGGCGTTAAAGTGAATTAAAAAAAAAAACATTATGTAACACATTTAAAGCCTGTCTAAACATGTCGAACGTCGCGATGTTTCAATATAACGGGACGGGCTTGTTCGACGGAGTTCAGATGACGGCGCACATTGTGATGCTCCGTCGATTTTAAAGTTTATTCCTTTGAAGCGCGGGAATTCACGATTCCAGTGGGCTGGGTATTAGCGGAGCGAGATCACTTTTAGAGAGACGTGCGTGGACTTTTTCGTTCATATATTGATAAACTTTTTCTTATAATAACTAACTTAATTATATAAATCAGAAGGGAACCAAAACATATAGGATTTTTTTTAGGCGAACCATAAGTTACTGCGACCGATAAGATCTATTGTAACTGCCTCAGCTTATAGATTATTCTTAAGACCAGCACAGCACATAAACCCTGCAAGGGCTTGAGGTGTGAGCACCCTAACTCCCCCTCGCTATGGTACGTACGTAGTGCCAGCCACGCTCTGTTCATTCGACGACGTCCAAGATCTTTTTCTTCCTGTCGTTATCTCGGTTAAGTACCTGAGTCCGCTTAGATAACTTCCATACTCGATGTGAGAATCAAACCCACAACCCACGAAGCGAACGTCACTGTCAACTGCGCCAAAGGGGCCAGTCAAAAAAATTACTAGGATTGTAATAAGAATAAGAGATACTGGATTCATTCCGGGCCAGTGCAGTATTAGACAAATATCTTAATAAAGTATGTAATTGCCTAAGACTCTGTAAGGACATGGACCTAATTCTATTTTGCCTGAGTCCAACTAGAGGCCCTACTTTTCAGACAGCCTTTTCTTCCAAATGACTATAAAACTGAACTTCGCTTGATATGTCGACTCCCAGTTTTGACCCAGACAACCTTGTTTTGCCTGGAAAAGTTTCGCTTTAACTCACTACCCCGTACGCAAACGGATCCTATGAACTCGGAAGGTTTGCAAATAGAAGTGATAGTAGTGACACTACCAGAATATCCACAGAAGTTTAGCGGATTCCACGTTTATTTGTAATTTTCAACATAAATTCTGTAACAAAATTAGTATTGCAATAGACCTCAAACTAGGAAAAGCAGTATTTGATTGTGTGTATGCGAGTGTGATTTTAATTGTTACTGTTTAATTTTTTTTAATCCTCCGTTTTCCTTCCGGCATTTGAGGCAAACGTTAGGTTAAGCAGTCCTTACCTCGGCCGGCTGACCAGTGGTTGTGAGACATCCGATCTCATCTGTGTTTCGGAAGCTATGTAAAACACGTATTCTAACGGGTGGTTTCAGGAATCCCTCGCCACATATCGAGTATTAGCGGTGTGTCAAACTTTAGGTCAACAGTCATAATATACATAGAAAAGGGTTATATAATTATTACATTTCAATGTAAAATTAATGTTTACAATTGGTTATGGCTACTGGTAGTAAGTAGATTCCCGACCGTATTCTAACGGGTGGTTTCAGGAATCCCTCGCCACATATCGAGTATTAGCGGTGTGTCAAACTTTAGGTCAACAGTAATTTTCTCAGCTCTGCCTTTATATATATAGACTAGCTGTGCCCGCAATTTCGTCCGCGTAAAATAAGAAAAAAACGATTCAAATTCAGTGTGATGATACACAGCCTATAGCCTTCCTTGATATAGCATTCTATTATACAGCTCCGGATGTTGTTAACTCATGGAAGGGTAAGAAGATGAGCATATCTTCTCCTACTTTCTCCCGTTCGCCTCTGTCGAAGAGGTAGCGCTGCATCTGCAGCTTCCTTCTCCCACCCGATCCTGTATTGGAGAACACTGAAGTGAAAATGTATTATGATAGAGCTATTTTGACCGATAAAACTATTATGGCCAGAAAACTGTATAAGAATAAGAAGATACTTAAGGCAGTAAGTAGTCAAACGTTTTTTTTCTTCAAAGTGTTTGTTACTACCAGATCTTCTAAACCAAAAGGAGGAAGCTTCTGAATTCATTTTACGTACAAATCGCATTTCTTGGTCTCTTGTACTTGATCCCTATATGTGTTCCTCATTTATTTGAGTTCCTCACTTTCACCCCCCCCCCCCCTCTTTTAAACGGCCCAATCAATTTCCAACAAACATGTCTAAGAACACTCGCACCTTTAATACAAAAAAAAAATTGAAATCGCTTTATCCCTTCGGGAGCTATGATGCCACAGACAGACAGGTCCACACACTAACTCACACAGACAGACACACAAACACATTAAACTTGTACACCCCCCTTTTTGCGTCGGGGGTTAAAAAAAGGATTAGGGATGCCCGTCTATTGTCTTGGCAACGCGTCGCATACAAGCAGATACTTTATTCGTAAACTATCTGCGTATCTAATACCTTTAAACGACCATTTCTTGTATATACATATAATATAAATCTCGGATACGGATCAAACGATTTCCATGGCATTTAATATGCAGGGGATTTCGAGGGCAATTAATCGATTTAGCTACGTTTCATTCTTTGAAAACACCGTTTTCCTCTAGTTGCTTACCTTAAAATGATAAAACGTATTACATAACACCATCACTAGACGCGACAGCATTGCCGCCACTTCACGCCGATCTCATGTGAGAAAGGAGTTACTGGTACTCGGACGCGCCGGCCCAATTCGGCTAGAAGTAAGGCGCTACCTCTAATTATTATATATTAATATAATATATAATACAATAATAATGTTTATATTACAATTTAGTTGTTTGTAACGCTCTACTGTAAAGCTGGGAATTTGGGGTCACAACAGCCTACGTAGGTAATATAGATATATTGAAGATTTGCTTGTGGTCTTTAAAGATAAGTTTTACCCATACTATGCCGATCTTTATTATTATTTCTATACTTTGAAATACGCCTTATTTGTGATTGACGCCTTCAACCAAACTTACTACTACTTAAGCTTTATGTATTAGTATAAAATATAAAAGCGAAAGGTAACCTGACATTAGATCTCGAAAACCGCGAGAGGTACAAAGATGCAATTTGGCGCAGATGTAGCTTATAGTTACTAGACATTCGCTAATAAAGGATTTTTCGATAGGGCTAGATTAACGTTTAAGGGCCTCACTAGATGTTTCCTCACCAAGTTCTTTATAAATGAATAACCATCACCATTCTACTTCATCCTTTTACTTCATCCCTTTCCTTTACTACTGTGTTTCTAATTAGAGGTTTGCAGTCCTTTTGGCACACCAAAACATGGACTATGGACCCATTTACTAGTACCTCTTTCTCACATAGATCGACGTAAAGTGTTGTTAAAGTTAGTGATACTTCCCGGTGGCCTAAACTCGTCATTAAAGGCCGGTAACGCACCTGCTACCTTCCAGGTCGTGCAGATATCCATGGGCGTCGGTAGTCACTTAGGTGAACCGCCTTTGTTGCCCCTTGTAACTTAAAAAAACCATGGAGTATGTTATACACTATGGTTTTTTTTAAAGAAAAGTACAAGCATCTTGAAGTATGCTTCAGTTCAAAATGATGACTTCTATAGAAAGAAGTCTTCGAGTAAACAACATGATGAAGGTATCCACATAAAAAGCTAGACAAACAATACATTCTAAAGGCTCTTAAGTCTGCTTCATGGTCACACTCGCGCGTTCTTTCTTATTTATGAGAATCCTAACATAATGGCTAGTCTTCCCACGTCCCCTATTGTTTAAATAAAGAGCTTTCTGTTGTTACTTTTGTCTTTCACTTGTGTGAAATTGTGAGAATATTGTTGTAAAATTCTTCCAAGAAAATTTATTTGAATTTTAACAACATATTTTTGATAACAAAAAGATATATATTTTTTTCAAATTAATTCGTAGTATTAAAACTTCAAATTACTCGTAGTCTCGTAGGCGGAATATATATCAGTCGCCGTCAGGTTTGTTCGTAAACAGGAAAAAACAGATGATTAGTGTTGAAAGATGAAGATGTCAAAAAACAGAAGGGGCGACGACAACCAAAGAGTGTAAATTATAAAAATGCGATTTAGTTGCAAATAGTCGAAATTTTAAATAAATACAATTAGCTTATATAATATTTGTAACAGTTATAGCAAAGATGTATTTAAAATTATTTATATAAAAACTTTAAGAAGCCATCTGTGTAGCTGACATTTGAAAATGTGATATAAAAATTGTATTGTCAAGTGTAAAGAATGAATACTTTTGTTTTACGAAGATTATAATATATAAAACGACTCGGATAGTGAAAATTGTAAAATAAATAAATGAGCAAATAAATCAAATCAATATTTAAAATACGAAATCTTGTATATCAAGTTTATTTCATATTTTTGTCATATCAAAATTTTATAATTCTCATTTGAGTTGTGGACCTAAAGTACAAAAAAAAAACATATATGAAAAAATGATTACAACGGTCCACTTGAAGTAGGATGCGTTTCGTTGAAAAACGTTGTTCTTATGTCACATCTGACTCTTGGAAACTTTCCAGGTGACCCAAATGCCACAATATCGGGGAAACAGTAAGATTAACGATTCGCGAACATTTTTAAGGGGGTTGCGTTTGGTTGATTGTCGAAATAAACAAAGTTTACTGACCAGTCGACCTATATTTTGAATTGCAAGCAGATGTGATCACGCCTTTTGTTACGAGAACTCGTTTCGTTCGAAAACATAAACAAACACTTTCGACTTCGATTCAAATTCAAAAATTGTACTAGAGTAGAGTAACCTAGTATTGGTTTATCAAAAAGGAAGATACGCTAATCAAAATCTCTACAAAGGTTTAATAAACGTGGTGCGATCAGCTTAGAAACTCTTAAACTTAAAAAATAAGACAAGGATTTTTTTTTAAAGAAGCCACAAAAAAGGACCTGTTCTACAGGACAGGTGCATGACCAGATTGTACTCTGATTACAGTCGAGTGGAGGCAGATGTTACAACCACCTTGTCAAACTGCAAGGAACACCTTGCCGAATTCATTACATATGATGGCTGCCAAATGTGGGTCCTTGCATTAATAAGGAAGTTGCGGGCTTCAACTTTACAATACATCTATCGCTATCAGCTAATCCTCATATTTTTTTTTTTGTGGTTTTCTATTCATAAATTCTATCTTCCTAATTTTTGAGGGTTTTTCAAATTTCATAATAAAACTCCGAATTTATCTCGATGTAACTTTCTTAACACAAAAGTATAAATGACTCCTAAAGTCAAGTTGCCTGACTGGAAGGGATACCTTGCTGAAGACATGATGGCTGCCAAATGTGGGCCAATGCATCGGTTATTAATATGCTGTTCAGATTAAATTAGTATTCTGGGACACTTATGCCTGTCGATACGTGACACATGTGCTCCTTTCCGGCCTATAATGAGCCCAATTAATTTGTGAAAACATTTAGCCGCTGCTGCAGCCCACAATCGAAAATAGTCGAGAATAAGCAATCATCTGCAAAAGATGCAATGGGCAATGATGATAATGAAAGAAGGAAGTAGGCAAACGGTTTAAAAAGATATATGAAAAATTAAACTGCTGAGCCAAAATCGGTGCGGTGGTCGAAAATCACACCATCGAAGCCGCTATCAAAGCACTGACAGTCCAATATTCCTCAACACCGAAACATCATTGAGAGATGAACTCTACAAAGGTTATTCGTAAAGATAAAAAGACGCAAATTCTCTTCTTCAAATCCCAAATTCCCTTCTTCAAGTTAAAAACCACGTATGATGACTGGTGTTTTATTTGGAGAAGGTAATATTAATTTCTTTTTTTTACCTCTTTCTCACATAAGATCGGCCTAATATGACTACAGTGTTGTCACACACTTTGTGGCTTAAATATTTTATTAAAGGCCGGCAACGCTTCTGCCTTTGTGTGGTTGCGATGTCCGTGTAGTTACCGTTAGCACATTTGCCCCTTGTAATATAAAAAAATCTTCTCAACTAGGAAAAATCTTCTACAATTTAACTCAGGACAGAATTTTAAAAATTATGAATTGCTCTATCCTTATGTAGTACTTTAAAGAAAATTAAGAATACCTTAGGAATTACTTATATTGGATCCTTGAGGAGGTGTAGCCTAATCTGTGGTCGGCATTTGAGTCGATTTCTAGGTTAAGCAGCTCTTACCGTGGCCGGGTGATGGATGGGTGACCAATTCTAACTCGGATTTTCAAATATCTGACCTTCATTTTTACTGTAAAGCCACGATATTTCTATTAATCCCCTTAATTAAGTAATTTAAAACGATAGAAAATGCACAGATAAACAACGTTTCTCCAAAGGCCTGAGTTGTGTAGGCTATCTGTAAGATTGGGATCGTCGATAATTCAAATGGCCGTTGTTATACAGAGTCCAGTGTTTGTATTGGGGGATGCCAGCCAAAAGGTGGGAGCAGTACTCCATATTGGGACGGACTTGGGCTTTGTAAAGCAAAGGAAAAAGGTTTCGTCCACCCCATTCAAAGACTTCCTCCAAAGAACTTACAGTTATAGACACAAGAATAGCCTTCTGTTTTTTCTACAATATGGTTGAACTTAAATTCTTAAGGAATAGGTTCAAACCCGGACCCACTGGCCTGTTTTGAATTTACTCCTGACACTTATAGCAAGAAAGGCGATAAGAATACTAGACATACATATATGAAATACTAAACTATTTTACTTAAATCCGCGAATATGAGGGAAAATCGGTGCAATGCTGCAACCCGTAAGCCGCCACCAAAGCACAGCACTACACTGACTTTTCGATGTGGGTTGCTGATGCGTTGCCTGCCTCGAAAAAGGCAGTACACACAAGTTTTAAGGCTTCTATATTCTAAGACGCAGGAAAAGCCTCTGGGGGAAGATCGTTCCACAATGTGCATGTACGTGGGAGGAACGATCTTGAAGCACGTACATTTGAAGGGTGCCAAGCATCAAGATGGTGTGGATGATATCTATCCCAGTCGCGAAGCGTGCGATGCCGGAAATAAGACGAAGGCACCAATTCGAAGAGCTCCTCAGAGCCATTGCCGCCATTTCACGCCGATCTTATGTAAGATAGAGGTACTGGTACCAAGAAGCGCCGGCCCAATTCGGCTACAAACATGGCGCTACCTCTAATTACAAAGGCAAGATTAAGGAAAAGGGATGGAGTAAAAGGATATAAAGGTAGATAAGGAGGAGAGAAAGGATGCGAATACAACTGTCACGGACGGTATAGGGGGAGTGACAATAGCAGCTAGAGTGTTTCGGGGTCGCGTACCCGTAGTGGATCTGACAGAATCAAGGATGAATTACGTGCATTACCGGAATAATCATGGTTGCATTACCTGCAGTTCTGGAAAAATCATGTATGCATTACCGACCATAGAAAAAAAATCCTATTTTTATTTATAAAATAAGGGCTAAAGGGGCAGGCGGTACACCTGAGTGAGTACCGACGCCCGTGGACAGTTGCAACACAAGAAGGCTATTCTGTTATAAACTTGAAATTACTTGCAAGTACTGAGATCTGTGATCTCATGAATCTGTGCTTTCGGTAAGTACCGTGCCCCCATAACAGAAGTGGCAAAAAAGTTCTGTGTAAGAGTATTATCAAAGCATGTGGTCAAGATATGCAACTTTTCTTGTATTGATAGTCTGGTTATACTGTGTTTGGACGATTTCCGTAAAGTACTTGCGTATGGGAGACCCCCTGTTATACACAAATATATATTTTTTGAAATATATAAATACATACATATGGATAATACACCCAGACTCGAGGTAGGAATCGAACCCACGACCGTCGCGAAAAACAGCTAGTAATATATATAAATATTGATTGCGTGTAACCGGTCCTTTTGCACCCTTTAAATTTGCGTACTATATGCTTATTTAAACCTAAATATAAAATTTCAATTCTTGTGTTGCGTTCCACTAAGCGATCGCAACGCCCAAAACGCACCTTCAGCCGTTCAAATTGACGACCGCGATCGTTGAGGTCGCGGCGAAAACGTCACTAATGACGTCATTACTTGCGCTCACAAAACGCTTAAAACGGGTTCAACGTGCATCCATGTCACCGGCAGCTGTGAATGTCCCCTGGCTGCTGTGGTGATGATAATGATGTATAGAGATGGCAAAGCGAGAGAATACTCCAAGTTAACAGGCGTCAAAAGCAAAAGTGGCAGCTTATCCGTAGATATATAGTATGCTTTTTACCACCTTATTAAAAAAACTAGCCTGAAAACGTAACACCACCAGGAGATAATACAAATAGGTAAGGTAAAAATAGGTAAGTAAAATTTAAACTACTAGTATACAAAGCTGCAGTGTTTGTTTGTTTGCTTGAACGCGCTAATCTCAAAGACTACTGGTCCGATTTGAAGGTTCCTTGTATGACTACGGAACCCTAAAAAGCCTTTCTTCTAATTTCGGAAATTTAATTCGCGGACACATTTATAAATGAACTTTAATGCCTGAGCCAGACAAAGCTTAATTTGAACGATAATTTTAATGATCATGTAGTGTGGCCGGGAGCTTTGTTTAACTTCACAAAGTTTTGTAGAACTTTGTCGACTTCAAGGTCAAAAATGTACAAACACTTTGAGCTATGTCTGGCTCCGGTATAACACCAATACTCAAGGGAAATGTTTAAAATAGTACCGTCTATAGGAAACATTATTACAAGTAACAAACAATGAGTGAAATAAACGCACTCGGGGGAGCGGTGTGCTATAGTAAGATTAGGGGATTAGAACCCTCGTTTGATATCTAGAGAGGCAGAATCCGGTACAATGAGAGAGCGTATTGCAGAAACTTGTATTGTTGCGATTTTCAAGAGAGCATTTTCATTCTTTTTACTATCGACATGCTTTTACAGGGAACGAGGAGGTCGTGGCCTAATCAGTGGTCGGCGTTAGAGTCGATCGCTAAGTTAAGTTGCTTTGGCTATGACCGGGTGATAGATGGGTGACTGGTTTATATTTGATATCCTACCTCCTCCGTGCTTCAAGGCACGTAAAACAGTGGGACCCTTTATTAATATAACTTTGCGATATTAGTCGTAAGGCTGTAGAGATCGTGGGGGTTCCGAGGATGACGTTCGGTCATCTTAACTCCCTCCACAGCTACATCCTCTACAATCTAAGCAGACCCTGGTACTTAACCAGAATAACGCTAGGAAGTAGAAAGAGAGAGAGAGAGATGGTCTTACAAATTGGATTTAAATATCATTTTTATTTCCATAAATTTTTTGATGATGATAAAGGTAAGTAGAGTAGGTCTAATGAAAGACGCTCGTTATATTTAGAGCTACAGACACAATATAGCGTTGCCATGGCGTGCTCAGTGAAGAGCACGGAGAGGAGCGAACACAATAGAGGGTAAGAACGGCTGACGTATGACAACGTTTGGAATTACCCTTAGGGCACTCTAATTAATAATACACATACATAGATCCACCTACGATATATAATTAAAGGAGATACTTACTAATATGTGATAAAGATAAGAAGAATAGGTTTAATGAAAGTTGCTCGTTATATTTAGAGCTAAAGACACAATATAGCGTTGCCATGGCGTGCTCAGTGAAAAGCACGGAGGGGAGCGACCTCGAGGGTAAAGACGACTGTGTATATGATGACTTTTACTACGATATTGATACTAACTAGTACATCTATACTTATATATAAAGTTGAAAAGTTTGTTTGTTTGTTCGCTTGAACGCGCTAATATCAGGAACTACTAGTCCGAAGAAGTTTGAAAAATTATTTCAGTGTTAGAAAGCCCATTTATCGAAGAAGGTATACGGGTATACATCATCACGCTGAAATTGAGTCTATATTTTTTTAAATAATTTTACGCGGACTAAGTCTCGGGCACAGCTAGTAGATAATATTATCTATATTATAAACGTAATAGAGACAAGAAGAGTAGGGCTAATGAAAGTTGCTCGTTATATTTAGAGCTAAAGACAATATAGCGTTGCCATGGCGTGCTCAATGAAGAGCACGAAGGGGAGCAAACACAATAGAGGGTAAGAACGGCTGACGTATGATAACGTTTGGAATTCCCCTTAGGGCCCTCTAATTAATACTACACATATATAGATTCCACCTACGATATATAGTTAAAAGAAATACTTACTAATACGTCATAAAGATAAGAAGAGTACGTCTAATGAAAGTTGCTCGTTATATTTAGAGCTACAGACACTATATAGCGTTGCCATGGCGTGCTCAGTGAAGAGCACTGAGGGGAGCGAACACAATAGAGGGTAAGAACGGCTGACGTACGATAACGTTTGGGTTTACCCTTACTGCGCTGTGATTGTAGATTATATTCTCTCATTAAGATACGCAAGATTGTATTCTACCTTTATGAACGCAAGATCATAGCCTGGTCTATAAAACTAGGGACATAAAACACAATACTAAACACAATATTAAAGTGTATCAGAAAGTGCCTTCTTATGCTATACAAAAAATTATGTAATATTTATTAAATATTGCTGTTTGTAAGCTTAACATCTACACATAGTTAACTAAATAGAACAACATAACGTTATATCTTTTCGGAATGTAATTATGAAATGAAATATGTTGTTTAGGCCATGTTGATTTTTGGCCGTATTTAGTAGGTTACTATAAAGCCACCGCTACACACAATGGCCAAACAAGTGTTCAAACATTTGAAGCTATAGTGTAGCCCCTCGTATTAAAAAATGCTTTTCTTGGGTGTCTGATCGTGCAACGGAGGATTTAACGTTAACTGAATGAATCTCGTTAGAGTAATGCCGACCCTCCTAATATTATTCTGTAAGGGTGCATATTCAACCAGATTCTGTTAGGAAGCTGGGGAGATGAGCAGTGATAAGTGGCAGGTTGTTAAAGTTGTTTATAGCTTCTCCAGCACTTTAGTTTCGTCAGAAGTAGTAGTAATAGAAGTTGGGAGAAGATAATTAATTTGTATGCATGTTAATATGTATATTAAGTTGTTGTTATATATTACTCATAAGTACTTTAAATCATCTGCCTAAGTAAACCAAATTAAACCTAATCCGGAGCCAGACATAGCTTCATTTAAATGATCATTTCAATGATCATGTAGTGTGGCCGGGAACTTTGTGTAACTGCGCAGTTTTGTAGTCTTCATGGATAAAAATGTACATATCAATTAGAGGTAGCGCCATGCTTGTAGCCGAATTGGGCCGGCGCGTCCGGGTACAGGGTGAAGCCTTCTAGCACTGGTTTTTCAAATATCCGACGTCTTGTCTGTTTTGGAGGGCGTGTAAAAGAGTGGGTCTCGATTAATGTCACATATTGATATTAGTCCTCTGCAATTTAAGCGGACCCTGGTACTGGACCAGTATAATGCTAGGCAGAAAAAAGAAAAATACCCAAAAAAAAAAATGGGGTAATGCAGCACAAGGATAAAGTTGCGGATTCCTGCCAGTTTAAAATATATCTAAACATTTACCGATAAGACTTTCCCAACAAATTGAGTGTTAAAATTCAAATAATTGAGCTATACAGATGTGTCCTCAGCGTTATCCTAGCCTAGTACCAGTTCGCTAAGTTTGCAGAGGACGTGGCTGTGGGGCGAGCCAAGTTTACCGAATGCCGTCTGACGTCATCCCCGGAATCCCTAAAATCTTACTATCTTTCTAACTAATATCACTCATTGACATTAATCGGACCCACGGTTTTACGTGCCGGAGGAGGTCGGATATTGTAAGGCACGTAAAACAGTGGAACCCGAATAATGTCACTCAGTCACATTAGTCGTGAGATTGCAGAGGATGAAACTTGACGCATCTTCGTTCCAATCAATTATTTCAATTTTTTTT
The DNA here is from genome assembly GCA_024363005.1 of Charaxes varanes. NCBI lineage: Eukaryota > Metazoa > Arthropoda > Insecta > Lepidoptera > Nymphalidae > Charaxes > Charaxes varanes. The sequence goes on from JANCMC010034054.1 coordinate 15,210, forward strand.
TGCAATATATAGAAACAAACCTGTAATTTACTTAAAGGTACTCCTGGTAATACGTATACTGGTATAATATTTTATTTATATCTATGTCTTACTATTACACTACATGCCCTTGTGAAACAATCAATACAGCTAATTAAATAAAAACCGAATATAACGACATCAATTATAGTGTCGAAAGGTTACCATTTTCTTTTATGTTACAAGGGGCGAACGAGCAGGCAGCAGGCACCTAAGTGACTACCGGCTAGCAATTGCGTTGCCGGCCTTTAATGACGAGTTTAGGCCACCGGGAAATCTCATAAACCGAACGAAACGCGACAAAAATACCATCACTTGATCTTATGTGAGAAAGAGGTACTGGTACCTGGACACGCCGGCCCAATTCGGCTACAAGGTCGTTCCCTATCCTCCTCTCATACTAACTTTTTCAACCTACGGCGATCCTCGACCAGATGCATCGCTTTCCCGATGCCCGTGTTCAGGTTCGCCTACACCTGCTCCGTTCATCGTACGGCGCTTCGTCCTGTAGGACGCTTTCCCTCCATCCTTCCGGTAACAATGAGTTTTTCTAAATTGGTAGCCGGTTTTCAGTCATGTCCATCGAACTGAAGCACTCTCTGGAGACATTAAAAAAAAAAAACTAGACTGCCTACAACACAGGCATTAAGTTGTGTACCTTAGGAACAGACGTCCGTGTGTCATATAGTCCTGTATATATTTATTTATTAGTATCCAATCAATTAGTGTAGAATTAATTGCAGTTGAAGAAAATGTGTGTCAATTTGGTCATTAGGCTGCGTTTAAATGAAAATCACTGGCGTCGCGTTGGTGCGACATAACCTTTGTTTATTTGGTCTAGATAAAAACTACCCACCTTGAATTTGCTGCCGCTGATATGCAGCCCAAACGAAACGCGACAACAATACCATCACGTCAAGTGTCAGCATTGCCGCGACTTCACGCCGATCTTATGTGAGAAAGTGGTATTGGTACCAGGACACGTCGACCCAATTCGGCTGCAGACGAAAAAGGCTGCAAGGGTGGCGCTACCTCTACTATTATCTTATACTATAGTCTTCATGAAGAAAAGAACTAGACCAACCTGAGGAAGTAATCGTGTACAAACTCTTGGTTCTCGTCAAGCCAAGCTTCAGTGATGGATCATAATTTCAAGTCCAGATTCCTGAACCAAGCCTCTGCTGCTGGTATAGAAGAGTGCAACTCAGATATGCCGCCGGGTCGAGAGTACTCGTTTATCTTTCAATCTCCTTGTTTTCTCTATAACTTTAAATGTTCAGATTCAAATTCAGTTAATTTATTTGCTAGAATGTATATGGATCATAATTTCAAGTCCAGATTCCTGAACCAAGCCTCTGCTGCTGGTATAGAAGAGTGCAACTCAGATATGCCACAATAGAGCAGCCGGCACTCATCTAAGTGACAACCGACGCCCATGGACAACTGCAACACCGGAGGGCTCGCAATTGCGTTGCCGGCCTGTGAGAAATGAGTGTGATCTTTTTTTGAAGGTCTCTAAGTCGTATCCGTTCGTAAATACCGAAGCTGGCAACTGATTCCACATGGGAATTGTGTGAGGTGAGAATTTTCTAGAGAATCGGCATACTGTTTTCGTGTCTCGGTCTCCTGTCTGCGTCTCGCCCGCGGGTCAACTTGGAGAAAAGTACCGCCTCGTACTTCCGCAGAGACCGAATCGGTAGAGCCATCCCCAAAACCGTCTCTTTACAAGGTGTTCATCTGAATTGGTAGGAGAAAGTTTAATACCTAGGTATTATCTTTGTTAAGTATCTGACCTTTATATATATATAAAACAAGGTGAAACGGGCAGGCGGTCCACCTAAATGACTACTGACGCCCATAGACAACTGCAACACTAGAGGGCTCGCAGATGCGTTGTCGGCCAGACTCGAGGTGGGAATCGAACCCACGACCCCCGGAGCAGAAGGCAGGGGCACTGCCCACTGCGCCAACGGGCCAGCCAAACGATGAATGCCAGTGTTTGTGAAATGACTTTTTCTTTTGAAGGTTCCTAAATCGTGGCGTCTTAGAAACACGGAAGCTGATAAATGGTTCCACAGAGATCTTGTACTATTCAAGAATCTTGATCATCATATATTACAGATGAATTGTTGCGTTATTAAAATATTCGGGTAATATGACTCTATGGGATAATAAAACGCCATTCTTGTTATTTTATGGCTGTTTAAACAGACAGACGTGACTTTATGTTTAAAGTATATATGACAGATTATTCCTACTCAGGGTGATAAAACTTACTATTAAATTATTATTGCATTATTATTTAACAATTTCTTATTTTTAGATGGCACTTACTTTTTCAATTTAAAGGTATGCTTGATCTTTAGAATTGGGTGGAAATGGTTGGAATGCTAAGGAATGAAAATTGAATGGAACAAGTCTAAAGGTCGTATGTACACTGATCCGAAAGGCTTATATAAATTATTCTATGAGATTTTTGTCTATTTGATAGCTCCTTAAATTCTAAAAAAAACCTTTTTTATATAACAAAGGGTCAAAGGACAAGTTCTTAAGTGACTACCGAATCCTATCAACAACTGCAATACAATAAAGCTCGCAGATGCGCTGTAGGTATTAAAGAATGTTTATTTATTGTATATAACGAGGGTCAACGGACAGGCGATACACTTGATTGACTACCGACGCCCATGGAGAACTACACTACTAGTAGGGTTCATAGATGCGTTGCCGGCGTTTTAGAAATTAGTGTTATGTTAAGTACTAGTTGTTACCCGCGACTTCATCTGAGTAAAATTAAATGAAGGATAGAAGATTAAATGAAGGATAGAAGGATCTAGCCGTAGCCTTCCTTGGTAAATGGGCTTTCTGACACTGGAAGAATTTTTCAATTCGTAGCAGTCGTTCCTGAGATTAGCGCATTAAAGTAAACATACAAACTTTTTGGCTTAATATATTAGTATGGAAGTATAAATACATAGCAATTTTCTTCTAACTTGCGTGTACACCGACAGAACTCTAATTAGATTTGTTAAAAATAATAGAGCAATTATTCGGCTTGGATTTCCTCGAATCACGTCCGTTTTTGGCCCCTGAGGACACATTGTGAGATGCTCAATTGTAGATTTATACCACACTAGGTATAAACTACAGCATCTCTACAAATATAGATAAAAAATAAAGCCACTAATGTTTAGATTTGTGTGCTATATCCTTTTTTTTAAAGATATATTCAAAATTTCAATTCTTTGTTCAACTACCCGAAATTTCGTTACATTTGACAATTATTATTTTTAACGTCGCCACGCCATCTTATAGTAAAATGTACACAAGTGTGTATAAATCGTTTGGCATTTGTGTGAGTTAGGTTTTATTTTAATAATTTCATACATTATTAATTAATTTTGTATAAAATTATTAGCATTCACACTCTACCCTCTATATAAATTATAATTATGTCAAATTTGACACTCCTCCGTCCGTACAATTTTTTGAAAAATGGGAACGAACGTTTTCGCTACACGTTTTTATTTTATTTTATTTAAATAGGTATGCCAACAGCGTGTTCTAAGAATCTTACAAGCTTTCGTATTCAATGTGACAAGCCTTTTATAGGCATACACAACATTCGCAATCAAAAATACATTAAAATACATGTATGCCAATGTTTTAATATATAGTCCCTTAATCTACAAATGATCTAAACAATATCAAATATAAATAAATGAACCCAAGAATACGCTTGAACCCTTAAAAACCGTGACAGAATTTAATCAAATCAACCCAAACATCCGGTCGTGTTTTATCAATGGCGACGGAAACAAACGGGTCCGAACGAAATCGTATCCCAAATAAGTCTGAGAAAAAACAAAAGAGTCTTAATCGATTTAAATTCAATGTGCTGTATCTAATTTGTCAGTTTGTCGGTCCGTGTGTTCGACAATTAATCCAGAGCGATTTCGACAAACCTACGCCATTTTTGTACTTCACCCGCCGCAAAACATCTTCAGCCTTATTTTGATTGCGATAAAGTTTAAAAAGGCACAAAATTAGTTTTCTTAAAGGAAAACAAACGTAGTGACATTGTATAAACGTCTCTCAGGTGTATAATTTATTTGTATATATGTACTATGGTTTTATAACGTCCATGTTTCGACACGAGGGCTAATGGTAATAATCAATTTTGAGGCGTTTTTAGTTATTGTATACACTTCGGAGGTGAGGACAGAGAGATAGTGTATCTAATAGTTAATCATATAATGTATCACGGCCGTAGAAGGTTACAAGGCGAGTCATTTCTGCTTTGTTTTTTCTGAGTGATAAACTTATCGGATCCATTTTTTACATTTAAATAGACTTTGGTTGTTTTCTCCATTTTATTTCGTTTAAAAACTTAAAAGTTACAGACCTGATTTTTAATTTTTATTTACGCGATGTTACGTCTGAATTCTAAAATATCCATTAGATTTGAGGTTGCGGAGGACTTGGTCGCTTGATGACTTGGATGTATTTGTGGGAAAGGCATGGTTTCAAGTAGCCCAGCATTGAAAATAATGGTTTGAGTGGAAGAGGCCTTTGCCCAGCTGCGGGACACTATACTTAATAGAACGTCTCCGCCCTTATGAATATTGTAAAAAATTTAAACAAATAAATTTTCATTTCATTTCATTTCACTATAGGGTGGGTTAAAAAAAAAATAATTCATTAATTTCATATATTTTTTGTTTTAATTAAAGTAAGATTTAAAAGTCGTACTTTTCTTACGTGGGACTAGAAAAAGAATTATCAAGAACATTAAGCTCTTGATTAAAACATATCTGAAGTCTCTACATTTAATAAATTGGAAAATCTAGGGCGCGATAAGATGACTGACTACAATCTGACGTCATCCTCGGAACCCTTACGATCTCTGCAACCTCACGACTAATATCACTCAGTGACGTTAAATACCACTATTTTACGTGCCTTCCAAAACACGGAGGAGATCGGATATCAAATGTAAACCAGTGTTAGAATGGCGCTTTTTATTCTCATATTTATTTTTAATTTCTTTAATAATTTTTTAGGATTATGACTTTTAACCCCCCCCCCCTTCCTTTTACATCTTGTCCCACCTTCTAAACCTCCCCCCCCCCCTTAGTGTGACGTCACAAATTTCCCAATTTTATGCATGTATTAAAAAAAAATTAAAACAACACAACAGTTTTATTCCATTTTTTTAATCTTTTTCATTTTGATATGTGACGTCACGAAGCTTCTGATTCCCCTATCCATTGTCACACAATGTCACATTTCGATGACCCCCCCCCCCCCCTAACGTGTGTTGTTAGGTTAGGTTAGGTTATGTACCTTCATTTATAGAGGAGGTCGTGGCCTAATAATAGCTCTTGCTGCACCCGGGATAGACCCATTCTAACACTGGTTTATATTTGATATTCAATCTCCTCAGCAATTCGGAAGACACGTAAAACTGTGGGAGCCGTGAGTGATATTAATCGTGAGGTTGTCGAGATCGTGGGGTTCGGAGGATGATGTCAGACGGCAATCGGTCACCTTAACTCACCCCACAGCCATATCCCTAATGGACCCGCAGAGGTGGGCCAATATTGCTGATTCAAATGCGATTCATTGAATATCTCGAAACAAGAAATACATGACTTAGACCATTTTCATAATTATGGGCACATATATGTTAACTTCAAAGTCGAAAGAATATATTATAATGTTAACATTAAAGTCGAAACCTCCAAAATGCCATATTTTATCATTCCTAACTCACAAAAGAAAAAGTCAACCTCCCTCGATGGAATATCGCTCAGTAAAGAATATATATATGCCTGGTACCAAATTTGCTGGGTTAAAGGCGCTCAGTTCTACACTTCTAAAAAAGTTATCAGGATTTTTGTTTAATGCTCTGCTGGGCCATTATCGACGCGGCCGACCAGAAACGTCGATACTTTCCGTGTGGTGTTTACCCGCCACATTATCGTCAAGTGCTCCCGATAGTGACGCGCTTTAAATGTCTGTCTTGTCTACCGCCGCTTTGTCTAGTTTTTTAAAAACCCTCAATAGATCAACGCTCCCCCCCATCTGATAGGCTATAAACGTATTTGTTAAATAACTTCAAAAGTTGTTGTCCGATTTCGATAAAAATAATAGCACCGAATCTAAGGTGGACTTTATAGATAGCAGGTTTAAGGCTATCTGCACTACACGGTCCATCCCTCGTCTGCTTAAATGGCCATACCAACTGAGGTGGTTTGCGTTGAGCTTCTTCGTCATTGGTGCGACTTCGACACTACGACAAATATATTCGTTGCATACAAGAACTTATCACACATAGTTCTAAAATATGAAATGTTGTTTTCAGTGTGAACACATCTGCAGATAGTGATGACAAGAGACATCATGATAATTCAAATGAAGCTATTTCTGGCGCCGGCATAAGTACTTTCTTTGCCGCAAAAAAAAATACATTTCAAAGAATAGTAAAGTAACGTAAGAAAAGCCGCGGACAGACGTTAGTACTAATTAAATGAAGATGAAAGATATATATATATATATATAGAAAAAGATATATAAGTTCTGAATTAAATGGGTGATAGATGAGTGAGCCACTTTTACATCGATTTGTATTTGAAATCTGAACTCCTCCGTTTTTCGGGAGACACGTGAATAAGTAAGACCCTATTAATGCCTCTGAAATGTGTTGGTCACTGTTATCGAGGTTTCTTGTTAGGTGACCTTTCATTCTTATATATATAGAAGATTCTGCCACGGATATATGCCTACTGTTGTCCCGTTCTATTACCAGGGTCCGCGTAGATGGCAGAGGATGTGGCTGTGGGGGTAAATTAATTAAAAGATAAATAAATATCGGTCTTAATTTCAAATGTTATAATTATATAAACACTAATATTGTATTTGACGAAGCTCTTAGCATTTCATGTATTCACAGTGCGGATTCTGTGTCCATAGCTCTAGGACTTTCGACCCATTTTTGGAGATATTTTTAACGTGCGCACTTACAGCCAAATAAAATTGAAATATATCAAAGAAGGCACTTGTTTTAATCATTTTTTTTTTAATGAATATTAGGAATACGGTATTTTTTACGGCGTAAAAAATACCGAAAAGTCAAAGGAAATATCTTTGTCAATGTTTTAGTCGCATTTACGGTATGAATAACTACATCAGGAGATTGCAATTAACGCGTACATATACGTTTTAGAAGAAATAAGATCACATCTTTATGTCGTCGTAGTATGACTTGGCTAGTATGCAGGAACCCTCCATGCAGGAATCCTCCTTTTGCCCTTCTATTAAGTTTAAAAACCTGTGCCAGAAGGACTCGCTCTCTAGCGATCGCCTGAAATGCGGGCCACTGATTAAAGTACAAACTCCTCACCATCCTGACACTACGTATTTACTTAAAAAAATTTACGCTATTAAATTTGACGCAATCTCATCCTGGAAAACCCATAACTGAAAAGAGCGGCTAGGCTAGTTGAATGAAATACCTTTCATTCATGATTAAAAAAACACACAAAAATTTAGTAAAGGATGGAGGAGTTATTTCGTTTTTACCTACCTTGTTTCTTCTTAATATATATAAATTACGCATCACATTGTTTGTCCGCGATGGTCTCCTAAACTACTAAACCGATTTTAATCAAATTTTTCACACAGTATGCAGTTTAATCCAATTTGAAAGATAGAAGAGCTTATATCTCAATTTATAGTCGCAAATAAAAATGAGTCACTGATATTAATGCACGTGCATAACTTCTGAACGTCTGCACCAAATTGGATAACTTCCTTTTTCTTGTGTTCGTTTTTTTTTTAGGACCAGGGTCTTATAATAAAAAAGGAATGGCAAAGCAAAAGCTGAAAGGAAATGGAACGGAAACGGAGAATAATGCTATAAGATAATATAATGTAGTAAACAATACAAACCCCAACGTTCGAGTAGGACAACATGTGCCGGGTCCACTTATTTATATATAGATACTAGCTGGTGTCAGATACTATGCTAGGACTTTTTTTTAATCTGTACCTGAGAACTATTTTTAATATTAAATTTGAAGATCCTTAAGGATAAAACTTCAAAAAATCCTTTCATTGTAGATGCTGTCAAGCTCAGCCAGTACAAGTTATTATACATATATTATGTATAGATTATACTAATTTTAACGAGGAATGTAGGAAGCAGTAAATATAATAATTAAGTTTGGTTCCAAGCGCTTCCCGCCCTGAAACAATGTAACCAAGTTCCTTACGTAATTGAAATTTAAATTACTTCGATAGTGACATCACAACATAATCGCCAACTCTAGATGGGAAATTGTCGTTAGAAGGTCGTACAAACTTTGTATTAAAGTCTCTTATGTATCGATATATATGTTGTATTTCCTCTTATGTTTATATTTATTTAATAATACGTGAAGCGTAAATTTTAGATACCATTTTATAAAAATTGCGAAGACGGAGGAGTATGAAATTTGGCACAATTGTAATTCATGTAGAGGAGGGTGTGCGAATGCTTATATATTTTTATAGTATGCAATATTATTATACTAAATATTGAAATAAAAACACACGCACACCAATACCAAACCATTTACAGCACTTTATACACACATGCTTATGATGATGTCAAACCGGAATCGTGACAACCGTATGTTATATTAATTGTCATATAAAACAATATATGTCGTACCCAATGAGGATTGTGGCCAAATTTCGACTGCCAGGCTATCTCTAGTTTTAGTAAAATGTCCTCATGCTACTTGATTTTCGGCAGTTTTGTGAGTACAGCACGTGCAACGTGCCCGTGGGCGCATTTGGCAGCAACGCTGGCTTCCGCTTCGGGTGTTGTGGGTTCAATTGCCCCCTCGAGTCTGGGTGCTACAGCGGTATCTATATATATGTATTTATTAACTTCTTTAAAAAATGACGTTTGTGTAATACAGGCATTCCTTTCTGTCTCTTTGGAGCTGACAGTCCTATGTATTTTATTTGCAATTGGTTTTTTTTTGTCAACCACGCGATGGATCTGTCATATTCTTGTACTTTTCCGTAGACTCTCTCGCTTTCTCTTTGATTCCAAGGAAAGAGAATGTCGACCAAGAATGATACTGTTGCGTAGGTTTCCTCATTATTCCGAAAATTTTGTTTTTTTTTTAATCATCATTGTTATCAGCCTATATTTGTTCACCAGCAAAGGCTTTTCCAATATGCGCACTCTCACTCTGGCTTCGGTTTTATGCATCCAGTTTAACTGCCTTCTCTTTTCCACCTGCTAGATGTAAAGACGACTTGAAGGCTAGATGATTATGGCCATTTTCCAAAAGTAATATTTTATACATCTTTCATATTTGTACCTCTTTTACCTTCTGCTGTGTTGCAGAGGATATGGCTGTGGTATGAATTAAGATGTCTGACGTCATTATTGGAACCCGTACAATCTCTGCGACGACTAATATCATCATACATCATCAGTGACATTAATCGGGACCAACACAGCACCAGTATTAGAATGGGTCACCCATCTATTACCCGGCCGCGGTAAGGTCTTCTTAACCCAGCGATCGACTCAAATGCCGACCTCCTTTTCCTCTCCTTTTCATATATGTGTCTCACCGTTGTAATTTTAGCAGTGAATAGGCGCCTCATATCGCGTCCTCGATCTTCCTGCAAGCAAACTTCTTTGACAAGCGATCCGTCATCGAGAAAAGCAATTATTACTTCCCACGCTTCGTTGTTCGTTACATTATAATGAGGCATTTGATATGAAGATGTTTGCTTTGACAATGTTGCCAGAATAACTTACTGTTACATAAATTGATAAAGTTTCGAGGTCTACATAATTGAAACTTTGCATATAGGTATGTACGAAACTCATTAGGATTATTTGTAAATGTATAATATGTGTATAAAAAGCGCTTCGAATTTATATACGTTATTTATATTTACAATGTAAAATGCTTATCGACTTCAATAAACTTTTTCCTCACAAAATGAAGACCTGCTACCAAATGATTTCAAATTTATAGCGTGACTTAACCAGGAATCGTACTGAAGATGGTTTACCTGCGAGAATTTTTTTTTATGGTCATGCTCAGAATTTACGAACTAATATAAAAGCGCAACAGTTTTTGTTAGTAAATTATGCAAAATATATATTTATTTACAACTAGCGCACCCGGCAGACGTCCTGCCCGAACGTTGGGCTACTTACTGTTTTCTTCTGTCATCCTATATTATCCCCGTCTCTTCTATTGTGTCCTTCCTGCCCCGCCACCTTTACGCGGGTTGACCTGATGCGAATCACTGAGGATTCTGTGATTGATTTTTGGGACGGAACCGTTAGATGCGTCATCAACACGAAAAGAAGAAGAATAGTTTTTCCCATCTCAAAAAATGACCAACGCGTCTAAAGAAGTTTTCACTTCAAAAAATCCCAAAGGTTAACTGTAGACTCAACGCTTAAACAGGATAAAATGCCATACTTTGGTAAACATGATAGTAAAAAAGTCTTTTTTTTTTAAATATATAACAAGGGGCAAACGAGCAGGCGGTTCACCTAAGTGAATACCGACGCCCATGGACAACCGCAACACCAGAGGGTTCGCAGATGCGTTGCGGCCTGCATGCAAGGGTGTAGTCCAGTCACCTGGGATCCCACGTCCTGTGGTGTCCGAAGCGAAGAGATAGTTTTGAGTATTTGCGAGACTCGGTCTAAATAGGGCGATGGCCTCCGAGTGCATCAGTACACTGACATTGATGCGATTTTATTGCACCCGAGTGTACATTTAAATATTTTTCATGATCGGCAGTAGTTACGATTACATGTTAAATGTGCATTAATCTTAATAATTTACGGCCATCGACTGTGCTGATAAACTATCAATAAATGTATTCGTTAATTTTTATAATGGACGTGCTGTTTACGCATAGTCGTTTTTTAGGGTTCCGTACCTTTGAATAATTTTAGCAGGGACTAACTAACAATAAAATAATGTAATTGTTTGATATTCCAGGGAAAAAATGGCCCCATAGGCAGGATCACTGCCCACTGCGCCAACGGACCAGTCTATGTATGTAATATTTTATTTAAGGATTATATACTTGCTGTGCCCGCGACTACGTCCGCATAAAATAAGGTAATAAATATAGATTAAATTTTAGCGTGATGATATATAGCCTATAGTCTACCTCGATAATAGCGTTAGGTGGCCACCTAATACTGAAAGAATTTTTCAAATCGAAACAGCAGTTCCTGAGATTTAGACTCAATAGCTCAACGGTATAAGGTATGGACTGAAATCCGCAAGGTACCCGGTTCAAGCCCCACCACCGTTGGTGTATTGTTGCACCCACTCATAATACAAGCTTTTAATTTAAGTTTAGTAGGTGGGGAAAAGGGAATATTAGACATACCTAAAAAGTATTCCTAATGTTCTTTTAAACAAAAAAAAAGTTTTACAAAAATAGTGCGGTCGGAGGAGTATGAATTTTGCCACAATTGTAGTTTATATAAGGCACTTTAACACTAAAATATTTGATACCACAAATTTTTAGAGCCCTACCTCACCGAGATGCCGTGGCGACGTCGCCGGTTACATATCCAAACAATTTATATTAAAATTTAGGACAGGTAACTCACTTGGCGACGTCTCCAATTTAAAGCGTACCCACGATTACTACTGGCTACTCTTTTGGCAACCGCAGATATTTATTCACTTTGAAAATGGTTTTCAAACTCTTAGCACTTGATAAATTGGGTCGTATGGTACTTATAATAACATTTACTGTTATTTAATCCGTAGTAAATGACAAATGTAGTATAGTTTTGAACTTTTGACGGTTTCAAATTCATTCATATTTGAGACAGTTATGTTGAGCTATACACTGCATACGAAATGGGAAAATCTGCAGATGAATTTAAATTGCAATATTATAATATTATAAATTATATTCGCAATATTGCACTCAGAATACTAAAATGGCAATGGACAGGTTCAGAATTATGAAAGGACAAGAAAGGAATATTAAAATCAAGCGTCTCTATATTTCGATGGCTGCATACCATTAGGTAGGCCTTATGCTTTGTTGCTACTCTTATTTTTTTTAAAATCTACTTCGTACTGCGTTTTAGTTCAGATCTGGGCTGTTTCCTTGTGTGCCTTCCGCTCCGGGAGTTTTAGGTTCGATTCCCGCCTCGAGTCTCGATGTATATTTACAAAAGTATGTGTTTATATATATAAAAAAAGTGCGTCGTACGGGTGTTATCTAGAACACACTTCAGATGGACGGGCGACATTATGAAAATGCCAAGCTTCGGATTCCGGTCGAAGAATTTTCTAAGACCCGCGCCCGGAGAGACGCTTCGCTTGAACTCTGCCCGTGTGAAAATTCAAATTGCTCTTTTACAACTGAACGCTGTCATAATTCCCGCGGCTTCGCTCGTATCTTTATTCCCAGGGGGTGGGTTTTCCTTTATCTGTCCGATAGCTGGTCAGATTCACTACGGGTACGCGACCCCGGAGCACCGTAGTTTTAGAGACTCAATATGATTAGTAATAGATACAGTTTCGAATGCACCGCTCCGTTTGCCTTATGGTAGGGTCGGCCTTGCCTGTCAGCACCATATTTTATCGAGGGACTTAACCTGACCGATGGAACGAGCTTACTCAGGAACTCTGGAGTCACGATCATCAGCAGTGACAGCAGGCACGATTAACAAGAAGAAATAGGAAAAAGGTTAAGTAAATTTTTTCCTACTTAGATGCTGTGTAAACGAAGGAAATACATGAATGCTTTGTGTCTAGATGTTAATGTAACCTTCTTTAATGCTGGGCTTTAATTTAATGGACTAGTTGAGAGTGGACTCCCAGGGTGGAAGGGGGGATATAACAGTCTGCGGTCGAAGGCTTTATAGGTCTAGTTGTTTTCCACGAATCGGACTGTCGCTCTCACAATGTCATATGGATTCTACCGACCGACGCTATTGTTATTCGGAATCGAGATCGGTGAATCGGAACGACTTTTTCACTTGCCGTTAATATGGGTTTTCCCCCTTGGATTTCTAAACTATTATATGTAGAGACTTGAAATTTTGCATGTTGATAGGATATGCTTGTAAATTATTAGGATAATTATTTTGAGCGAAATCGGATAGCAACTTTTGAAGTTATTTCACAAATACCTTTATCGCGTATCAGATACGGAACCTATCTGACATCACTTCACGTTTTTTTCTAATTAATTAAATTCCTTATTTAAATTATTAGAAGCAAGATGTGTGTTCGAATTGGTAGCAGTCGTATATTTTGCAAGGACACTAGCACTTGCACCTTGCAAAAGGTATGATCGTGATACGTTTATGACATTGATTACAGAGATCATATGAAAGTAGTTTTCTCAATGCTTATTTTACATTTTAAATATAAATTACATTTGAGTGATGAGGCGTATGCCACGGTTAAAAAAGCCCTGTTGCGAGAATCATTCAAGGTCAAGGTCATTCTTGCATTTTATTACTACTATTATAATAATATGATGATATAAATTTCCTAAAAAAATTAAATGGAAGAAGAACGTCTTTGTAAAAGGATCCGTTCCTGGAACTCGAGTTAATGTGAAGTTATTAAATTAAATGTAGAGCGATCCGAATCGTCGGCGACTGGACTCTTTCCAAGCGGCTAGATTCTGTAGCTTTACGAAGACATGTCAAACATTTTCGATCTTTTACAGCATTTATCGCGAGAATTGTTTTTATGGACTGTACGTTTTAATTTTTACATATATAAGAGTGAAAAGGTCACGTATTACAAAATATTAGACGTACAAAGATGTCCGCTAAGAACGGATTTGTCTATTTGCCAGATTAAGGACCTCTAAGGGCTCTTACAAGATTAATTTTATGCGAACGAAGCCGCGGGAAACAACTAGTTGCTAATAATAGCAGGCGAATCACGTAATGTTGAATGCTATGGTAAATCACGTCACATATGTAAATTTCACACACACTACCTACCTCAATGCCCGAAAATCCATAATAGTGCGATTTGCAAGTAATTTCCTGGCCGGTAGAAATGTTAATCTCCGTGGAATCGATGTATTGTCAAAGGATAAACGTTTTACGGACCTTTATGAATAGAGCATGTGGCTAATCTGTGATCTTCTTGTTATGCAGGAATTTATGATCGTAAATGGGCCCTTGTTGGCAGGTGAATCATGTGTCAAGAGCCACTAGCACGAACATTTCGAGCCGTTTTTTTTTGTTTAGAATGAAACTGTTCGTGTTAGGTCCCGGGAGGCAAGTGTTTATCGTGTCACGCTTTTAATCAATGCTATTGCAACTCGCTTTGATACTAAGAGGGATCCGCTGCGGGCCTAGCACGAATATTTTCGGAGTAAACTTATCAACTACAAAAGGTTCGAAACGTTCGTGCTAGGGCCTCTGATATCTTCTGTAAATAACAAAAAGATATATTTTCATAACGATTCCGATTGTTGGTCCGCAATCGCGCCCAACAGCTCATCAAAAAAACGTCGGAGCGATTTGCAAAAGAGATATTTCATTCGCAACATCCAAGTGTTCTGTTTTTGTAGACCGAATTTTTAACGAACGCTGCAGATTTAGAAACTATGCGAGAGTCGTATAGTTGAAATGTTTCGTCTGGTTTCGATTTAGTACAACAGATCATCGGCCATCTTTCTTTTTTTGAACGGTCATCTTTTCCCATATAGTTGCCAAGAGAAGACATGTTTTGTGAGTACGTACACTACTCTACGTATATTAAGTCTTTTGCAAGCCAAATTTGAATAATTCTCTGTAAATTAATGTATTTAAAATTTTGCATGCTTGTTCATTGCGGTTGACAGAATTAGGACGCTCTTTGTTGTACGTTAATAAGGTATTATTACCTTTAAATTAAGACATTTCTAGTAATTTAAAAGGGTCAAAATAACTTTGAACATACATAAATGTGGCAAATAAACTAAGCCCTCAACTGATGACTTTTATAAGCTAGTGCTGTTAGTAGTGCTGCTAGTAGATTTATTAACTTTTATACTTTTACCCAAAGAGTTCTTGTAATTCCACTTGCCAGCAGGAATAGAGCGTTGCGCTTATATTATTGCCTGCTTGGGGTTTTGTATAGGATGAATGTACTTGGTTGGTCAGGCAGAAGTTTCTAGAAATTATGCCTCTTATATAAAAGCCGTCTATCAAAACTGTTAATCATAACTTTAATTATTCAAAATTTGAGTTACAACATTTTCTCTAATTTTATTTCATTATGATATTATACGCCTATCAATATTTATATGTTTTATCGCCTACAACGTTTTCGTTATCAAGACCGCACCAAGGTTCCGCGGGTCATCGCTACGAATCCCATTACGTTACTTTCCATGGCCGCTCGTCTTATCGCTCTTATCGGCGCCTTATCAGCCGCTCGAGTTTTTGCAACTTCGTGATAAACAATGGATGCGACGTGTTTGTACATGTTATTATAAACTGTAACCTAGAAACGAGAGTCTTTATTTGGATATTCCTCGAACTTCATGTGATATTTTTTTTATATATATAATAAGGGGCAAACGAGCAGCCGGCTTTCACCCAAGTGACTAACGACGCCCACGCACAACTGCAACACCAGAGGGACCGCAGAAGCGTTGCCGGCCTTAGAGAAATGAGTATGCTCTTTTCTTGGAGGTTAGCCCTGAAAAGAACGTGAACGCGCCCATAATCTTTGTGCCTGAGCTACCCTTTGCACGTGGCCGAGATCTCCCAGATCCCTCAACGGCACTCCCACGTGTGCCCAAACGTTACAAATTATATCCAAACAGGCTCGGCGAGTATTGGCCCTGAAGAGAACGTGGGCGCCCGTGGTGCTCGTGCCCACGTTGCCCGCTGAGCGCGTGGCCGAAATCGCGCAGCTCGCCCATGGACCGCCCACCGCTCGCGCGCTATAAATCGTTTGATATTGGGGTGCGTGTGGTTTCATTTTAAATATTTTCTATATTTAAAATGCACATTTTCTACTAATTTTAGCATTTGCATTCTCCACATAATCTAAACGTGTGCCAAATTTCATGCTCTTCCGCACAATTTTAGTTAAATCGTGCCGAATTTTTTTGCTTCGCGTTTTGATACAGAGTCCTTTGAAAAAATTAAAAATTGTTTAGCGTCAGATCTCGTTTTAACACATTTTGATCAGAGGGAGTATCTTATGTTTTTTTTAATTTAGCGTTGGGCAAAGGCTTCCCCTTCTTGACCCATCTTCCTCTTTCCTGGACCAACCTCATTCACAACATCCCCGCAAAGGTACCCAAATCATCGCGCCGCCTCTTCCTCGGCATGCCGGTTCGTCGGCGACCATTGGTGGGCATCCAAGAAGTGATATTGGCCCATCTTTTCGGGTCCATTCGGGCCACATGCCCAGCCTATTCCCACTTCAGCTTTGCCAACTTCTTCCATATATAATACGAGCTAAAAATAAAAATGTATAACATACTGTTAACATTCTTTTTTACCTCACCGAGATGCCATGGCGACGTTACCAGCTATGTATTCAAACAATTCATATTAGAATTTCAACAGGGGACACTCACTTGGCGACGGTTTAATGACGTCGCCAAACTAAAAGCGAAGCCACGACTAGTACTGGCTACACCATTAGCAACCGTATGTACCCATGGCTACGCAGCCGGGTACGTCACCATTGCATGTGCTTCACCAATCTGGACGATCATCTAATTGAACGAAGATTAATGGAACGGAACTCTTTATTCCGCAGACTCCTGTCAATCGCCTTGACGGTGCAGAAACTAACACTTCCAATGACGTGCCTCTGCTTCGGCCAATAAGTGATATGAGTTCTGTCCGTTCCTCCGTTCGTTGTCTATATGTTGATTGTATGTTGAATGTTATGTTTGTAACAACTTAAAAACTACGTGTGTGTGTTTTAAGAGTCAGGAATATCTTCCTTACTGCAGTTAATATAATAATAAAAAATATATTTCCTTCTCGAACTCTGGACCTACAGATCAACAACCTAGCACCCTACAGATTGTGTTACTCCACTCCTTAATAGTATTTATAAGCTACTATACCCTCCAGCCTCGGAAATATAAAAATAAAATTAATAAACTCAGAGTATATTTAATGGGAAGAGGGATTCATATCAGACTATAACATATCAATTGAGTCGTTTAGGATCAAAACCCTTAAGTCCACTAAGGACACCAAGGTTGCTATCGTCGGTTCTACATTTAATCAGTACGATTTAGATATTACGAAGATATGGCGAAGGATAACTGCTTTCCTTTAGCCATCCTGCTCACATCTGAAACATATAGATTTATTTCCATAATAGTATTTCCTATTCATGTTTGTAAACATTTTTCAAATATTTGCATTTACAATGTTTTGTCGGAATGATCAGTTTTTATTTCTATCAAATAAATTATTGATTCATTTAAATGCTATTTTCCTAATCAAGTTGTTGTGGGTTACACCACTTTGGCGCTGATAGCCTCAATTTATCAAAGGTTATATTAATATTAACACTTTTTAAAAAAAGCTTACGCTTTATTTTTAAGCCGCAAACATTATTATCATGGGGGCTTTGCTACAGCCTTCCTAAATTTGAATATTTTTGTTGTAAAATATTTATTTATGGATTATACTGTTGATAAGTACCTTCTTATATTCATGTATGCCTGAAAATATGGAAATGTATTTCTTTCCTAAGTCATATCCGTTCGTAAATACCGAAGCTAGCAACTGATTCTGCAGGGGAATTGTGCGAGGTAAGGGTACTAGACCGGAATAATGCTAGGAAGGAGGAGATCTATATATAAATCTATTAGGATAAATTTAACAGCAAAGGGATAGTCTTAGGCTGAGTCTGAGTTGCGATGCAGATGTAAGGTTCCGTGTGCACGTAGCCGATGGTAGTTGTAAGTTTTACTTATAAAGGTGGTAGTATGTAATATTATGACCTTTACCCGACACCAGGCTAGATGTATGTCTGTCACTGTATGCATTCCAGTTTGCTGGAATCAGGTTAGCTTTATAGATATTACGATCTGTCCTTAAATGGACTCGTTGATGGTCTGCTCTCTGCTATTTTCAAACGGTTTTATTTACCGTGACCGTGTTTATTTTCAGTTTTCAAGCAGAATAAAATTGAGGGAGAGATTTTTGAAATTTATCTTGTAATGATATTTTGGGGAACGTTTTGGCTTTGGCCCACTATGATATATACATATATATAAAGTTCCGTCAGTACATAACTCAATGTTACTGATTGTTCCCAATGAATGAGGCTCAATGTCGCTCAAGTAATAAACTGGTATTTTTAAACATTAACACCTAGAAAATATATAATACAACGGCATACATATATATAAACTATGTATATCTTGCAATAAGAAACTATGTACAGAGTTTTTACGCCTTTGTCTCGTGTAATAAATGCAACCACGAGGTTATTACGATATTCACTCACAATAAAAACTGCCATCTTCGAGATCGGAAATTTTATTACTACAATGCGGATTTTCCGCATCTAAGCACCCATAAATATCTTTGCAGTTAAAAAAATTATGTAACTTTTTAATTTAGGTTATTACAGTAATTAATATGAAATTTAATATAAATTATATTTGCTAAAATTCCCTTTATTCTTCCTAACGTTATCCCGGTTTATTAACGGGGTCCGCTTAAATTTCAGACGACGTGGCTGTGGGGCGAGTTCAGATGACCGACAGCCGTCTGACGTCATCCCCAGAACCCCCATAATATCACTCAGTGATATTATTCGGGACCCACTTTTTTACGTGCCGAAATACGGAGGACGTCTGATATTTGGAAACCAGTATTAGATTTGGTCACCCGCCCGCGCCAAGGGCTAATTAACCAAGCAACCGACTCAAATGCTATCAAATAGAATATGCTCATACATATATACTAGCTGTTTCCCACGACGTCAAGCTCGTAAAATTGCGGGGACCCATAGACCTGTTTAAAGAGGTCCTACCGAAAAATTCTTAACGAGTGTCGACAAATTATAAACTATTTCCTTGCCAAATTTGATCATTGTACGCCCCGCGGTTTTCGAGATTTCGAGTTAAGTGACCACGTAGTTGTTGTAATGTGTCGTCTAACCTATGCAAACTAACTGGCCATGGCCTCATTGCTAATATGCCTTATACTTTATATTTACTCGTAGAGAAGTACGTATACTTAAAAATAAAAATGACCCAAAGCATATCAAGATACGCTTATATAGAAGGGTTCCGTATTCCGTATGTAATATTTTAACAAATACTCCCAGTATGTGTTAAATAACTTGTCCAATTTCGCTCAAAATAATTTTCCTAATGATTGTTTATAATGTTCTATTAACAATGAAATTTGAAGTCTCTACATGGGGGAGGGGGGGGATTTACCGTACAAAACACTTTGAAAGATACACCATACGACACGACGGGATTAATAATTATTTTATGACGCCTAAAATAATATACGCAATACATAACTGTAACAAATTTGATTTCTGTCCATAATTGGTGTTATCTAGTGTTAGTTGATGTGCACAAGAACAATTCCATTATCTAGTGTTAGTTGATGTGCACAAAAACAATTCCATTATCTAGTGTTAGTTCATGCTCACAAGAACAATTCCATTATCTGGCGTTAGTTCAGGCGCACAAGAACAATTCCATTATCTAGTATTAGTTAATGTGCACAAGAATAATTCCATTATCTAGTGTTAGCTCATGTGCACAAAAACAATTCCATTATCTAGTGTTAGTTCATGTGCACAAGAACAATTCCATTATCTAGTGTTAGTTCATGTGCACAAGAACAAAGTGTCTTACCTTTAAGTTACTAGAGACAATAAGTTTGTGTTATTGGACACATTCGTAGAGTCATCATATAATATATTAGCATTAGTTGGAATTCAATTACTTATTAGCTATTAAGCTACATAGTAATTGTATAAAGTAAGTAACTTACGTACTGTACTTACTTTGTCAAAAAAAAAGTCTGTCCATAATTGTAGAAGTAAGACATGGACGGACGGAGAACAAACAAGACAGAGCAAAATTATACGGATTCCTTGTAGGACTAAGGAACCCTAAAAGGCTAAATAATATGGCTGTTTATACGATAACCATAAAAAAAAACTAACATATGCCTAATACTATGCGAAAAACAACTACTGGGACATGACCAAAGACAGGAATTCTACCTCTTGATTTCTGAACTCACTTTTTATCATAGAATTATACACTTTTTCTACTATAATTGAAGTGTTTATTTGTAAAATAGAACGTTTCCCTAAAGATAAGTGAATACAACTATTATAAAAGTTATAATTAAAATTCTCATAATATGTCGCAGGCAATTTTTATAATTTCGCCGTTTACACGCTACGTCGTCAGTTTATAAATGCCCGCAGTTATGTAAAATGCCGGAAGCAAATTGTATAGTGCTGTGACATTTTCTATTATACCTAAACATTTGACTAGAGTTTCAACTCGGTTACGAATAGGTTAGAAGCGATCGGGTGATTGTTCTTCAGCTTCTAAGCTATCCGTAACTGAATTGAGTATCAATGTCACAGCAATATGCATTGAGTCCTCGGCATTTTACATAACTGTGAGCGTTTATAAACTGACGACGTCGTATGTTAACGGCGGCATCATACAAATTGCCAGCGACTTACATATATACATATAATACGTTTTTCTCCCTCTTCCTAGCGTTATCTCGGTTAGATATCAGGGTCCACTTAGATTGTAGAGGATGGAGCTGTGGGGCGAGTTAAGATAACCGATTGCCATCTGACGTCATCGTCAGAACCCCCACGATTTTTAAAACCTTACGACTAATATCACAAAGTGACATTAATCGGGTCCCCCTGTTTTACATGCCTTCCAAAACACAGAGGAGGTCGGATATCAGACATAAACCAGTGCTAGAATGGGTCACCCACCTACCACCCGGTCGCAACAAGAACAGCTTTACCTAGCGATCGACTTAAATGCCAACCACTGATTAGGCCACGACCTCCTCACATATAATACATACTACATATAAAAAAATGGAAATGTGTGTTTGTAAGGCCGAAATTAAATTCTTTTACTTTGACCCTATGACCTTATATCGGATACTTATGACAAAAACACGAACAAAAAATATTTTCGTTTGTCTGTCTGTTTGTTTGTTCGGGGTAATCTCCGAAGAGGCTAGACCGACTTCAACAGATCAATCACTGTTTGATATGTAATGTTACAAGAAATAACATCGGCAACGTTATTTTTACAAACATAATTAGGATTCCGCGCAAAAAAATGAAATCCCACAAAATTTAACAATATCACTGAATTCACGCGGGCGAAATTGCGGGTTTCAATAATAAAAATAACTTCTATATATTAAGACTAGCTGTTCCACATGTTCGTCCGCGAGTGCCACTCTTATCACTTACGAGGTTTAGAAATAGTTTTTGGATGAGGATTAATATTATGTTTATAAAAGGACCTTCACAAATAATGCATTATTTTAAAACAAACTTGATCAGCGTAAAAAAGGTTATACTGAGCCAACCTTAAAAGATAGACATATGCTGTCGCGGACTTTTCTTTAGAACTTTTAAAGGGAAACTAATTTGTCATACATGACTTTTGCGATACTTTAACCATTTACGCAGCGGAAGCTCTCAAATGGGGTAAAGAACCCCCGATTTTGGAACATTCTTCATTGGTGCTCCGCTCGTATTGGACTTAGCTTGATGATTGCCTATAGCCGTCTTCGATAAAAGGGCTATCTAACACTGAAAGAATTTTTGAAATTGGATCAGTAGTTCCTGAGATTAGCGCGTTCAAATAAACAATCTCTTCAGCTTTACTTTATACCACTAGTCTATACAAACGAGTCAACTGTGTTACGCTGCGTTCACACGGCGTCGTGTTTGGTCGCTATCGGATCGGTTTTTTTCCGATTCGGTTCACTCCTACCAGTACTTCAATACGCGCGTTCTGTAATTAGGTTTTCTTGCACTCTTAAATGAAACAGCATGGTTCAGTACACAAGTGTTTTTTATTTCTATATATCTATTAGCCTTTAATCGCCCACTGCTGGGCATAGGCTTCCCTTAGTTTCTGCAACTCTCCTCTATCTGTCGCAACCCGCATCCAGCCACTTCCCGCCACTCTTCTGAGGGCCTAGCACGAATATTCTCGATAGTTTTACTTACTTTTACGTTCGAAACGAAACGTCAAATGAAGGTTCGTGCTTCCATTTTACCCGAATTACAGAGCCGTAAGATCGAGGATTCGATATGCGCGAGTTCTGATTTCATTCGCGCTAGCAATATTTAGCAACTAAGTTGTGTAAAACGATAGCATAATGCCTCATTTGACGTTCGGTTTCGACGGTAAAAGTAAGTAAAACTATCGAGAATGTTCGTGCTAGGCCCTATGATGTCGTCGACCCTTCCTACAACGGTTCGACCCGAATTTTTCCAACCTAATCCAGTCCACTACTCAGTAGGTTGAGTACACAACCTGCCATCAGCGCTTCTAGCCTTATCTCGTGCCCAGCTCCCCTTGAGTTCCACCACCCTGGTTCCGTCGTTCTAGACTTTTGTCCGGAGTCGGTTTCCGTATCACTACTCGGTCTTGGATTTTTTATTTTTTAATAGGAAAAAACAAAACTAAAAATTATTTTGTTTATTATATATCATATATCATCTTAACTCGCCCCACAACCATATCCTCTCCAATCTAAGCGGACCCTGGTACTAGACCAGGATAACGCTATGAAGGAAAAGAAACATTGTGTATGTGTATCTTTGGCTAGATTAGCGAAATCAGGTTTATACTTGAGAAATTGCCTATCGACTGGTTGGACACCCCTGGTCGTCATTATCAATATATATTTGTAGGATGTACGCTTTTGTCATCTGACAGCGTAATGACATATATCTAAGATGACCTTAAATGATATCACTATTATTGTACCATTGTTAGCCAAGTGATCGGAATTCAACCATACCTACGTTTAAGGAAAAATAAAAACGGAATTATTTAACATTTATTATTTTGTTTTCTATAGCCAGATAATTTAAATACGTCCCAACCGCTATTAACGATGAGAGCTAAACCTTAGAGATTCAATGAGGATGAAAATGGCTGCATTATATATAATAAGGCAACAGATCTTGCTACATTTTGTGCCTTTACTATTTTTATCCATAAAAATGTAGATTACTCCCAAAAACGTATTTGTTATTGAAACAAAAAAATAAAATGTAATTTTTTTTTTAGTGAATCTTGGAGTGATGACAACAGGCATGAGTTTATCCTGGACCTCACCAGTTCTTGTCAAACTCCGTAATGAAACCGAATCACCATTAGACAGACCCATTACAGAAGAGGAAGGGTCTTGGATCGTTTCTGGGGGCTATCTGCTAGGCCTTGTCAGTAAGTATAGCCTTCGGTATATACACTCATAAACAACCCACACAAAAGCATTATACTCTAATTGCGAGCGTCATTAAAAATTGCTAAGCCCTCACATTGGTAGTACTTCCAGCTTGACGCAGTACAAAACCGAGTGTTCTGTAACCTATCTTATATAACTCGGTTATGTGATCTAGGAACGTCAAATGTACTCATGCGTAAATCTTAACTGAGTCTGTCCGCATTAGCGATTCACAAAGCATTTTGTAGTCGTAGTGAAGTGGTGGTCTAGATTTACAAAATGACAATATTGAGCATTTCGATTTATGTGTTTGTGACTTAAAATAGAAAGGAACGGCCTCTAAAACGCTGCAAATATAAATATTTATAGGTGTATCTTGTAATTACGAACTTTAACAACTTAACTCTTACGTATTAGTAAAATAGTTTAAAAGAGCGGTACAAGTATAGAACCCTGTGGTATGCCACAAAAGAGTTCACTTTAAAAGCCATTAAAGGGCCGTGTTCAGCATTTCTGAACGCATTAAGTAAGGTTTTATTTTCATAAGACGTAATATAATATGACAGAATAAAATGTCCTTTTTGTTCATCCTTTTCAGGTATACCTGTTGGTGGGATGCTATTGGATTTGATTGGCAGAAAGGCTTGTGTTGTACTAGTGTCCTTGCTAAAGCTACTTATGGCGATTCTTTTAATTTTTGCCAGTGAAGTTTGGATGTTCATTTTCATTCGAACACTTCTGGTCAGTGGTGACGGATTCCTCTTCGTCACTGTACCTGTTTATGCATCAGAAATTGCTAATGTAAGTAACGAAACACTGAATGTTTTAATAATCGTCTACTTATTATGTATCATATTGTTATGTGTAGACTTTGGCTATAAAATTACTTTTGCTAAAGAAGACTCATGTCTGGCCGGTTCCTCTTTCTTTCGTTTATCATTGTAATATTCCGCTCTATTCCAGAAAGAACATCGAGGTGCGTTGGGGACATTCCTACAGATATTTTCAACGATTGGCATTGTAATTACGTTGTCAGTTGGTCCCTTTCTATCTTACATCAACTTCAGTATAGTGTTCGCAAGCATTATGATCTTAACCACGTTACCAGTATTATGTTTACCAGATAGCCCGTTCTATCTTTACTCTAAAGGTTGGTAATGCAATGTACTTCTTCGATAAAAAAAATATTATATTATTCGCTTATAAAAAAATATTAAGTTACAATATATTTAAAATTTCTAAATTGGCACTTCTCTTTCAAATTTATACGTGAAGCGAAAATTTTGGGTCGCATGTAACGAAAATTGCGCCGACGGAGGAGTATGAAATTAGGCACAATTATAGTTGATACAGAGAAAGATGTGAGAATGCTTATATTTTTTTATAATATGGAATATTAAAATAAAACCACACTTACACTAATACCAATCGATTTATATCAATTCCAATACATGTTGTGAAAACACACATGTATTGGATGATGTCAAAGCGTAATCGTGACAACCGCATGCTATAATGCCGGAGCCAGACATAGCTCAGTGTTTGTACATTTTTGTCCTTGAAGACTACAAAGTACTACAAAACTTTGTGTACCTACACAAGGTCCCCGGCTACACTACATGACCATTCAAATGAACCTATGTCTGGCTTTGGCATAATAACTTATTATTCTGAATCTTATTTCTTTGAATAGAATAATATCTGTCGTTGCGCACTAAGCATGTCATGAATTTTGACCAGCCCGCGACCTCTAGTATCTATTATATTTCCAGGTCGTACAGAAGAAGCGTTAGAAATTCTAAAACAAATTAGAGCAAATGAAGAAGAAGCGAAAGAAGAGCTAAAAGAATACGAATTATCAAGTACAAAATCTGAGAAGATTAATAAATTAGCTTTATTCAGGAATAAAATATTTCTGAAATCATTATGCTTGGGAATTTTGCTATGTTCCGGAAGCCAGGTTACAGGCTTCAACGCGGTTCAGTTTTATTTGCAAACGATTTTGGAATCAACTCATACTTCAATACGGCCGGAAATTGCATCCGTTATTATCGGAGTTATACAAGTTATTGCCAGTTTCTGTACGACACTCGTTCTGACGTTGTTTGGACGAAAGCCTATTCTGTTGTCATCACTGTTTGGAATGTTGGTTGGAATGGTAAGCACATTGGATTACTTAACTCCATTGTTCTATAACAGATACTTTTGCTCCCAGGGAGTGGGTCTCCTTTATTTGTCAGATAACTGGTCGGATCCACTACGGGTACGCGACCCCGGAGTACCCTAGCTGCTATTGCCATAGCGCGTCCGGGTACCAGTACCTCTTTCTCACATGAGATCGGCGTGAAGTGGCGGCAACGCTGTCACGTCAAGTGATGGTGTTGTTGTCTCGTCTCGTTCGATTTGGGAGACTTCCCGGTGGCCTAAACTCGTCATTAAATAATAATAATAATAAATCTTTTATTTCAATCACCATGGATCATTGTGGTAGTAATTACAAGAAACTTAACCTATTGTTAGTAACAACAAAGGCCCTAATTAAAGGCCGGCAACGCATCTGCTAGCCATCTGGTCGTGTAGATGTCCATGGGCGTCGGTATCCACTTAGGTGCCTGCTGCCTCCTCGTTTGCCCTTGTAACATAAAAAAAAGTTTATGATCTATTTTCTTTCGTCTCAAGCAAATGATAGTGTCAAAAGTCCCAAAAGTGGCAGAAAAAAAAACAATTTTTTTTTAATTTTTTTTGGTTTAAGAGACAGATAGTTTAGTTTTAGTTTATAGTTTTCGCGTGATGCTTGTAATCTTCTAATATTAATTTTGAAATCTTTTTCTAGACTCTTCCTTTATTATTTTTTTGTGCACAGTGCCTTACACTTTTCATTTTGTAACTCGAATAAGTTACACCACGTTGATCCTCACATTAAAAAAATAATCTTTTTACACTTAATGGTTTATTTTTAAAGTGCAAGCTGCATTTAATATGAAATTAAATGTTGAAATAATTTGTTGCATTTGCGTTTGAGTCTCGAAGCTTGAGAATATTTTAAACGTTCCCTAAACGGTTAATAATATTGCGCAATATCACACGCGCGTGCAGGATATTGCATAATAGAATCGAGTACTGTTCACTGTGTAGGATTATTATTAAAGATTGTGCAATGATTAAACGAAAGTTTGAGCGAGTTTAATTTTATTGCACCATATTTTTCCATGACGTCGTGTTGGAAGGATCATTACTGCGTTATCAGTGATGGAGGTCGTTGCCTAATCAGTTCCCGGCATTTGAATCGATCGCTAGGTGAAGTAGCTCTTGCTGCGATCGGGTGATTGATGGGTTACCCATTCTAACACTGGTTTATATTCGATATCCGTCCTTCTCCGTGTTTCAGAAAGCACGTAAAACAGTGGAATCCGATTAATGTCACTGAGTAATATTAGTCGTGAGGTGGCAGATATCGTGGGGGTTCCGAGGATAATGTCAGATGGCAATCTGTCATCTTAACTCGCCCCACAGCCACATCCCCTGTAATCTGAGCGGACCCTGTTACTAGACCAGGATAACGTTAGGATGAAGAAGAAGCTGTCCATATTATTGTGCAATATTATTGATCGTTTGTATTCAAAGTGTAATTCAATCTTTTAATACAGTATTATTGTAAGTCTATAATCATGCTTTACCGTCACGTACACGGTGCAGGGCTTATAAATAATAAAAAAAAACAGTAAAAAATATAAAGAGGTTATTATATTAGAGGTTATAGGTCTTATATAAAGAGATTATATAGGGAGTGGAGTGCACTCCACAAGCCCCTACAAAAAACCCACTACGCTCTCTATTTATTAACAATTTGAATTGTATTTGCAAAGTGCCTAGAAGTAGGCTACTATGTTAAACAAATATAGACAAACAAGCAAGCTTGAGTCAAGAGCGAACATAGAACTGCTCCTCGTTATAGTCAAATGCATGAGTGAATTCACAACTCCCAGGCGCTTCGGTTTTTGCGAGATAACAAGCTCTTTGGTGTAGATGGTTGTATGGAAAAAAAATGTTGTGTTTATTTCAGAGCACACAGAGAAGGGGTGGCAAACGTGACTAGGCTCAAGATCTACTGTTTATGACAAAACTATGCGACCAACTAACTACATTTCACTCGACTTTTGGAATTTCAGTCTTAATAGGAAAATTGTCAAAAATACTTTATTACGATTTACCTGGCCAGATATAAGGGAGTGAGAAAAAAAAAAGAATTGAATTGCCCTATAACGAGTCGTCTTTCAAATTGAAGCTGAAGGAAAAAATAATGAAATAAGCCAAATTTTAGTTCGGCAATTCCGGCCCGCCATCTTGCCAATCTCCCCGACGGAACGGCCTCCTTGTACATAAGCAGCAATACAGTTAGAGGAATGGGTGTTTTGTACCTGCGATATCTAAAGTTTCTGATAAGTCGCTTCAATTTTATTTATATGTATATCTTATCAGCAGTTTTATCACTGTTATGTAGCGTATCTTTCCTCTTCTTCCTAGCGTTATCTCGGTTTAGTACCAGAGTCCGCTTAAATAGCAGAGGATGTAGCCACATCCTCTGCAATTTAAGCGGACCCTGGTACTAGACCGGAATAACACTAGGAAAAAGAAGAAGCAGAAGAAAAGAGTAGCCTGAAATGAGAACAAAATTAGACTTCCTAATAAGCGCTTGTGATCGTCATATTATATAGCATACCATTTTAAGAACCTCTTCTTCCTTCTAGCGTTATACCGGTAGGATCAGGCTCCCCTTAAATTGTGAAGGGTGTGGATGTGGGGTGAGTTAGGATGACCGACTGCGGTCTGACGTCATCCCGGAACCCCCACAACCATTGCGGCTAATATCACTGGTGTAAATCGTTTGGCATTGGTGTGCATGTGATTTTATTTTAATAATTTAATATATTAATATTGCACATTATAAAGAAATATTAGCATTCACACACCTTCCTCTATATGAACTACAATTGTGCCAAATTTCATACTTCTCCGGCAGCGCAATTTTCCTAAAATAGTACCTAACCCTTCGAACTTGGACGAATTTCTTAGCATTCCATGGATTCACCGTGCGGGTGCCGGGTCCATCGCGTTGCAGAGGAAGAAACCATATCAATGCCCCTTCAAATTAAAATTACAAATAATTATTCATTTAAATTAATTTATTGTAATCCATCATATTCTTAATTATACTCTACTGTAAAGAGCGCGCTCTTAAACCTACACCTGGGTCACAAGTCTCGGGCGCAGCTATGGTTCCTTCCTCGGTAACACGAAGGTCCCGACACCCTCACGGTGAATCCATGGAATGCTAAGAAAATCGTCTCATAATATAGGGGTCTTAGGCAGTACTCTATAATCCGATAGATTCGACAACTGTTCTGAAAAACGTTTGTCGGATTTACCGGGTGTGGGCTGTGTAGCGGCTGCTACATAACAAGATGGCAGTGAGGGTGAGTTAAGATGACCGATTGCCATCTGACATCATCCTAGGAATCCCCACAATTTCTACAACCTTACGATTAATATCCCTAAGAGACATTAAACGGGTCCCACTGTTTTACGAGCCTTCCGAAACATTGAGGAGGTCACCCATCTATCACCCGGTCGCAGCCAGAGCAACTTAACTTAGCGATCGACTCAAATGCCGACTCCCATCCGATAAGGATTACTTTTTAATTTAATTTTCATTTCTGACTCTTTGTGCTTTTCAAAGGCCAGGTAAGCCCCAGGAGGCCATAATTATTTAATTATAAATTGTAACATGGATTTTTTAAAAATGACGAATATAAAAATGATATTTTGTTTCGAATTTGATATTTTGAAATTCCAATTCATTTATTTTGCTAAAAATATTCAACTTCTCAAATTTTTTTATCCCACAATATATAGTGGCCCATGCAGTTAATAATTTAGATACCATCATTTTTATTATTACTTCAATTATTGAACATTTGATTTTATATGTATACATTATATATATATATATAGCATTACCCCACGTTTACTTATATGAAAACAGAAGACACACTACGAGTAAGGGGGTCTACCAAAGTCAATGTGATATCTCTTGGGACCACCAAAGTACAGAACTTAGAAACAGTTCGATGCCCGTTACATCTATTTGAATACGGACAGGCAGATGTATATATTATTAGGTACATAATATAACGTAATATAATATAATTTATATTATATACAGTAATTCTATAGGAATTCCCGTTAAGTGTGATGCGTCTATTTTTGCGTGAACGCTATCGAGGCATTAATGAAAGAAGTCAGTCAGTTTTGTAATATCGCGTATTCGATTTTTAAACGAAACTCGTTTATTTTCACACCATCAAAGCGGTGTAAACATCGGAAGTCAGTCAGGTGTCCGTTCAGTAAACGCATTACAAGAGGTAAATTAAAACGCGCGAATCGAATACGCCCGATTACGTGGTTTGTTCTACAATGGTTGTAGTTTTACAGGGTTTATTTGTTTTAAACTTCAAAAACGTTGCTTTTTGAAGACTTTTTTTCCCATTGTCAGTCGCTTTAAAGTTGATCGTAGCCGTTGAATGCTATATTGGATTTCCAATATATTTTTTTTGCACAAAAGCGAATATATGTGTAGAGAAATTTAACGAACCGTAACAGTAATAGTTTTATATAAAATTGTGTCTATCACTCTTAGAACCTATATTTTGCTTACAAAAATACTTTTCTTAATAATATATTTTCATGAGAGAAATATTTTCTTCTCTCTATCTCACTCATTCAGAAATATTTATTTCTCATGTTAAATCTATGCTAAGGAACTCCCTTAACGACTCTAAGTGCTCTACATTAAAATATATTAATTCGATTTTATTGACATTAATATAATTGGTTACTTCTCTACATAAACGGCCTTTGCGATCTGCATAGATTTTTTTTTATAATATCAGGTGGCAAACGTGCATTGACCACTTATGATTCGCTATATAGCGAAGCCTTGAAACATTACAGTCTCTACCATGTACTGAACCCAAGACCCTTCATAGGTTGCAGTGGTACAATTTTTTTATTTTTTATTTATTTGTAGATAATCTTATAAACATAAAATTTATATTAAATTATGATCAGAACTCATGATAATCAAATATAAATTGCAATATATTTTATTTATTTAACAGATTATATTTGTATGTGTATAATACATACATAAGTATATAATTGGTATATTTATATTAAATAATATATAATAGGGCGGCCTAATCGCTAAAACAGCGATTTCTTCCAGGCAACCTTTGGGCAGAGGAGTAGTAGTATAATGTTGGGAAGGGGCGCAATAATTTAAATATATATAAGAAGAAGCCGAAGGTAAAAATAAGATAATTAAGTTGTCTGTTAAATGTAGCAAGTCTATAAAAGTAAATTAAATATATAATAACTACTCCATGTGTTTCTCTGTTCATCTCTATCTAATAATAGCCGGTAAATATGACAGCAGATGGACATTATAACCCGCTTTACAAAGATGTACGTATTGATGACAATGCCCAAATTAGTGACCAGGAGTTAGTACGACTTAGTGTGCCCGAATTGTCTGAAGATGAAGCGTCCGAAAGGAATGAAAATGAAATTCGAAATGCATTCATTCCAATTAATAATGTTGCAAGAATTATTCGAGCTTCATGACATCAAGGTGACTACAACGTCTTTACTTCGCGATATGCTGGTGTACAATGTAGTGCTATGTCGTTGGCGAACATTGGTCTGGGTCTGGGTCTGAGTCTTTGTCTGGGTCTGGGACTGGAACTGTGGCTGGAACAAGGAAAATATAGATACTAAAATGTAGTAAATTGTAAGTACCCCAACGTTCGAATAGGACATCGTGTGCCGGGTCCGCTAGTATGAAATGTTTTGTAAGTCAGTTTTAATAAGTTACCCTAGTATGGTGTATTCTGCGAGTTAGTTTAAACTTGTAGTGGAATTTATCTCGGATTCAGGTGACTCGACGTAACAAGAAGTTAACAGCGAGCAGATCTCAATTTGAATTGCAAATTAGTTACCAGTGACTTAACAAATTTAACGAAATTTCTGGCTGAAAGTAATGTTACGAATGCCAATCCGGATTTCAATTTAATGTAATGTTCAACTAAATAGTGTATGTGTCTTTTCTTCTTCGAAAATGTTCTAAGATGGCTTTTCTAAGAATATGAGGAATATTTTTGGGTACAACCAATGTTGTTGTTGTCTTGTTTTCGATTTGTAAAGCTAATTAAGTTGGGCCGCAGAGTAAAGGAAAACGAATTTATTACTTATATATAATAAAAACTATTAACTAACAGCAACAACAACTTACAGCAACTCCCGTCTGAGGTTAAGAGTAAGAGTGACTTTAAAGGAGAATATACTGCTAATAAATACTAGGGGAAACAAGCTGATCGGCGATGGCTGATGTCATTGGTGACGAGAAAACAGTCGTCTGCTGAGTCGGAATACGTAGCCGACCTCGCTGTTACCGTATTTTCGTTTTACACGGAAGCGCACGATATAATAAGCTTGTAAACATACACATAACAGACAATAAACAGTCTAAGCTAGTCGAGGTTAGAATCAAGCAGTTCAAACCCTGAACCTTTACGAATTCTAGAACGCCTTTCAACAATTGATCTATAGAGTCTTCAAAATACTTTATTTCCTAAGATCAGTTATCTATAGGGCATGAAAAAAAATTGTGGTCGTCTGTTAAGCCGGTTTAAGGGCAATAATTTTACGTGATAATGCCGCACGCTTAGGCCGATCGTGCTTCTCTATAGCTTGTTCCGCGCTTTCGCTTGCACGCTCGGCCCAGGTGGAACGTGACACTTTTTCGAACGTGCAGCAGGCGTTCATCGATTTATAAGGTATAAAAATCATTAATATTTTGCAGGTCAATGGGGTGTTCCAACCGTGAGTGTAGCTGGGGTGCTGGGTATGCTGGCAGGGGTTCTAGCATGCACAGTCGAATCCATCAGCTACTACCCAACTACGGCCAGGATGTGTGGTAAGAGTAGAACATATTTTTTCTTCTTTCCCCACCTAAATTCTTCCGCTATATGCTCTCTGTTTTCTTCCATAAATATCTTGTGATTATGTGCTCGTAATACTAATATTACATCTTCTACTCCCACTATTATTACGCCTGTTAGTATAATTATGTTTTGAATTCTAAATGGGCTTCCTAGGTTTATTTAAAAAACCTAAGAGCTTCCATGACCCCATATATTTGTTCATGCGATACTAGTTCAATTAATCTATCATTTATTTGGATAGAAATGGTACAGACATTTTCTTATATTAGGTACAAATTACAATCATATTATGTCGTCACCGACGTCCGAAAATCAATATTATACTTAATTAAAAAAACAGAATAGCAGCAACACATTTAGATTATATATGTAAATAATTCATTCAACATGTTTTGTTTCGATGCCAAAGCATCCACCGGAATTAGATCAGTTTATTTCATCTGAAAGTATCTATAATTTATTTTCCATTGCACTTTATAATCGATCGTGATTTATTGTTTCAATAAATCTCAAATGTTAAATGTTATCGCTGTAATATATTTGTGGTGCTTCCTGTCTCGAAAGTTTTTGATCGTACAAACGGTAGGTTTCCACATGAAGAGTTCAGTTACGCTGGCATTGATGAAGACGGTCCAGCTCGCGTATCCCTTCCACAGCCTTGAGCTCATAGAGCGAGGGAGAATGTTTCATCCGGGGCATCAGGGAAGCATGCGACAGCGAACGAGCAAAAAATTGATGAAGATCAGAGGGAATGACCATAAAATTTTATAGAGTAGACAAAAGTGTCTGGTTTACTGTGCAAATTAGTAAAACAAAAGAGTCCATTTGCCGGCATAATGTCGGTATAAAATTCTTTCATTAATACCCAAGTAGAAAATACGGTTCTTTTCGATATAGAACAAATTTGTCTGTTTGATTTCTGGTCGAGTAACCTATTAAATTTTGGCAAAAGAAGAAAGGTCGTTTGCAAAAATTTAAGATATATTTTCTTCATTACAATTTTAGTTTTAGTCATATTATATGATTGTCTAAACTTGGTGCTTTATTTAGCGGCACCGCCTCCTCCATTACACGCGATCAATCGTGGACTCGGCACTGAGGGGCTAGGCACCATGCTGGCTGGACTGTGGGGCTCTGGAAATGGCACCAACACCTTCGGCGAGAACGTCGGTGCCATCGGAGTCACTAAGGTACATTACTCTTCTCTTTCTTCTTGAAGAGAAAGCTGCGTATGACATGCATTACGGAACTAAGGGCCCGGCAACATTAATTGATCAGCTGATCGTTTGTTGCCGATGATGATGACGTCTCTCTTTTATATAATAAGATGCAAATGAGCAAGCGGTCTACCTTGAGTATATACGGACGTCAATTGCACTATCAGAAGTCTCGCAGGAGCATTGCTGGCCATTGAAGAATGAGTATGCTCATTTGTTGGAGTTCCCTAAGTCGTATCGGTTTAGAAACACCAGAGCTGGCAGCTGGTTCCCCAGAGATGTAGAACGTAAGAAATTCTTTTATACATCCAGGTAAGTTCAAGTTTCTGCGTCGCACTAGTTGAAAAAAACGTAAACACGGTATTGAAAAAATCGTTGAGTACACGAAAAATCGTATTTGTTTCACTTTTTTCTATGCATTATTGCTTGTTCTGAGCCTCAGTTATGAATGTTTTAAATAAAATTATGATGCTTTGCAATATTTTCCTAGACATGATAAATAACACATACATTGTAGTATAGACTTGATGGTGCAAGTGCTTTGGTTTTAATCTTTAACTCTGATGAATTGATGGGTGCTGTTGGCTTTTTCTATTTAATTTATGGTAGATGGAACGATTTTGATTGAAATCAGTATTTAGGCTTTACGTCGGATATCAAATATAATCCAGTGCTAGAATGGGTCACCCATCTATCAACCGGACGCAGCCAGAGCAACTTAACTTAGCGATCGAGTCAAATGCCGACCACTGATTAGGCCACGACCTCCTCCGCGATAAGGTTAATACTTACTCGTAATTTTGGTAGGCTCCTTAAATTCCATTACAATGTGGCAGAATTTTAAACCGGGAGCGGAATTAGTACACCACATGTTTTCCACCTCTGACGTTATATTTCTGCCGCGACGTACGGCGAGGGTGGGTCTAGAGTCTACAGGGGCACACTCTAGACCCACTCTATATCCTTTTACTCCGCCCCTTTCCCTTACTCCTGTCTTTCTAATTAGAGGTAGCGCCATGCTTGTAGCCGATTTCCGGAAAATGGGCTCTATAACACAGCGTGCGTTTGCACTCTCTCATCGACGTACGGCGAGGGTGGGTCTAGAGTCTACAGGGGCACACTCTAGACCCACTCTATATCCTTTTACTCCGCCCCTTTATAATATTTTTTAAATAGATTTTTTTTTTTTTTTTTTATATATTAAACATTCTTGTACCTGACAAAAGTTTTGTGCTAAATTGTGGGATACGTAAATATTACAATACTATATTTTCATTTTTTTATATTACAAGGGGTAAACGGGCAGGTGGTTCTCCTAAGTGACTACCGACGCCCATTGATATCTGCAACACCAGAGGGCTCGTTACGTTGCCAGCCGTGGAGATATATGAGTATGCTCTTTTCTTGAAGTTAGTAAGCCAGTACTATTTCCTGATTGTACAGCTAACAAGAAAAAAAAACATTATTTTCTCAGTCACTTAAGCGTCGTTCTTAACCGCTAATAAGCACAGGGGTTCCGTTTATCGGATTTACAAGCTAACACGGCTTAATAAGATATTCAACGCATAGCTGAAACTGACATGGAAATAGAATATGTTTTGATTAATAATAATTGAGTAGCGGTTAAAAAAAGTAAACTCTTTTTTAAATGTTTGTTATTTTTTATTGAATTATTATATGAGTGTACTTTACCTGAAATAAATAAAAAAATATTATTAATATCAGGGTCCGCTTAAATTGTAGAAGATGTAGCTGTGGGGCCTCAAGCCAGGACTCAAGTACAGTAGTTTGTTTGCCAAGACTTTACGTCATATAAGACGCTAAAAACTTATAGTTAATATTACGCCTTGCGATCAAAAAAAAAAGCCTAAATATA
Source organism: Charaxes varanes (assembly GCA_024363005.1). Classification (NCBI taxonomy): domain Eukaryota; kingdom Metazoa; phylum Arthropoda; class Insecta; order Lepidoptera; family Nymphalidae; genus Charaxes; species Charaxes varanes. Next base: position 50,895 of record JANCMC010034054.1, read on the forward strand.
AATATTACAGCGAATAACAAACTTTCACCCTGTTAATTCTCATTTATGTATTTTCTTTAAATAATAAGTATGACTCACGACATCTGATGGTCCAACATCTAAATTACGGTTATAATTTTTATTCAAATATAGGCATTCTTATCAATACCGTTTTGGCAATGCGGATGAGTGACTCACAATGATATCTCGTTTTTCTTTGATTAAGCATATCTACATTATTGTCTGAACAAATTAAAACTTTAATTCAATACTAATTAAGATATAAAACTACTAAATTATGATAAGTTAAGGTGATGCATCACAAAGTGACATTATTCGGGTGTCACTGTTTTACGTGCCTTCCGAAATACGGAGGTGGTCGGATGTCAAATATAAACTAGTGTGCTCGAATGAGTCACCCATCTATCACCCGGTCGCAACAAGAGCTACTCAACCAAGCGATTGACGTAAATACAGATGTTGAGAAAACCTTGTAGAGACTTGGTAAGAGACTTATTGGTCTATAATTGTTAATATACTTCGGGTCACCTTGTTTATAGATTAAAATGATTCATTATAGAGTAGAGGTAGTAAATAAAATTTAAAATTTTCATTCATATGTTTAATTATAAGGTCTTCAAGTAAATTACACTGTACTTCATAAATTATGGTATCTAACACATTCTTCCAATTCACTCTGTCAATGTCTATGGTTCTGTAACAAAAAGAATTATATCTCAATTTAGAGAGACAAATTTCTTATCATTCTATGGATTCTCCAAATGCCTTTTTATTAATACTATTATAGAGTTCGTCTGCTGGTCGCTTTTGCGGTTCCATTCATGCGGTTAGCCCAGCCCATTCCCACTTCAACTTTGCTGATTTCTTTTCTAAATCGATTACCTCAGTGATGGAATGCAGGTAAAGAGAAAAGGACAGAGAAGGGGAGGTTTTTGCCCAGCAGTGAGACACAATAGGGTAATTAAAAAAAAACAAATATTCACCAAAAGCCCAGACGTCAGATTTGGACGAAAATCTTGTATAGTTGAGGACCTCGGGAGCCTTTGATTCTAAGTTTATTACTAACTGAACTACTATTTACTGGCTTAATATGTGAGTTGGGTGTTCTGCTTTTATACTTCATAATGTAAAGAGGAAGTCGTAGTTTAAGCAGTAGTCGGCACTTGAGTGGATCGCTAGATTAAGCAGTTCTTATCGCGGCCGGGTGATAGATGGGCCACCCATTTAACATATTTTTAGGGTTCCAGCGGGCTTACGTGCGAACACAACACTCGCATAGGACAAGACTCATTGCAACAACTAAATCTTTTATTACTATTATACAGAAAGTGTTTTTTTTTTTAAATAAACAATAAGTTTAGGCAGTCTCTACCTTCTAACCTCTCTGTTCTTGGCAGGAGTACATGGATAGATCGATCTTAACGTGTGTCCATGTACTCTTGTTGAAGAAATATAAGGTTAGTCCCGTCTAAACCTTCTTGTATATTTTTTTGTTTAAACTTTGAACAGGCTAGGCAAGTTTGATCAAACAGCTGAGTATCATTTAGGGAGCTTGTTAAACGCCGCTGTATACCAAAGGGGTAGCGAATTTAATTGGGCGTCTGTTTAAGTTACTTACCTGCGACATATACATATAATTGTACCTCCCATGTGTCAAGTGGCAGCCCTGCGCCGTGCGATATAAATCAAGCGGCAGTGACGAGCGGACAGACAGATTTAGAATATACGTTAATGTACGGAACGCTCTCTGATTATGACGGCCTGAAATATTTATACATTTTAGATATACGGAATACTAACATGAAAAAGATTCTTTTCATAAAGCTCAAGAGATTTTATTTGTGGGAATATTCTCAAATACATATGTATACAAAACGCCTGCGAAATGTGAAGGTTTCAATTTTCAACCGACTTAAAAGAAGGAGGTTCTCAATTCGACTGTTTCTAATGTCTGTCACCTCATAACTTTCGACTGGGTGAATCGATTTTGATGTCTCGTGAGATCCTATTTCGATTTAGTCAATTTCTGACAGTTTGAAGAGTTTTTTTTATATTTATGGTTGAATATTATACATTTACAGATTTCAATTAATTGATTATGATTATTATTTGGCACTGAGAAATAGTTTGTTTACCCCAGATTCAGCATATAAACATTAAAATCGGAGCGGCGCAGACGTGCGACCTTAATTGCGACGATATGTCACGCGACAGCGGTCAGACTACTGCGCCGGAAACGCTCGATTAACATTGATATCTATAATAATAAAATATGGCGCTCGCAGCCTAAATATATTAAAGTTGATGGATTGATGAGTTGGGACGATCAGGTGTTAAGGTTCCGTGGTCCTACGAGGAACCCTTACTTTTTGATTATTGTATTTACTTTGTCTGTCTATCAATTTGGTAGGTATTTATGCAATTTAACTGTAACTGTAACTAAACACCAAAGTTGGCAAGTGACGGCCACAAATCAGCACATAGCCTGTTGTCCGAGGTAGGAAATTCATGTCTAGTCGCACGGTTGTTGCCTTTTGACCACCGAGGCGATGGGGATAGATTTCGCGTTTGGATGTTACGTCACTTTGAATTCCTCTACTGATAAATATGTGTTAGAGTGTCAAAATTTTCATATTAAAAATTATACAAAGTTTAAACCCTGAGAACATTTTAAGTGATCTAATTTATATTAGAAAGTTTATGTGTTTTAATCTCTAGTATTAATTAAAACTAGAGATATTTTTTAACACTTTGTTCAAAATTTGTAGTATTTGTACAAAGACTTATTTTAGAAAAAATTTTAGAAAAATATTAGTATTCGCATATTTTCCTCCATATAAACTATAACTGTGTCAAATTTAATACTGCTCCGTCCGCGCAATTTTCGTGAAATGGAATCGAAAGTTTTCTCTTCACGTTTTAATATATAGAAGATATTTGTTAGGCATGTTCCAGCGTACCGTAATAGTTGTAATATGGATTGTTAGCAGTTAATCTGCCCGACCAAAACACGCAATAACATATAACAAATGGCAGACGCCTGGACATAGAGCGTCGCGGCCACACCTGCGCCCGACAAACGACGCTCTAACGACGCCGGTGCATTATTAGCATATGACCACTCAACAGCACTTGTGTGCTGATGGAAAGGACCACAATTATTACATACCAATGTTAGCCACATTGTTATATGAGGAAGTAGCAGCTAGAGAGCAGATTGGTTGCGATAAGTCAATTTAGGTGATGCGCTCGGAAACCAATTTGATTCGAAAACCATGTGTAATGTCGTATTCATTGTTAGCAGTGCCGAAGTTCAACTTATTTTACTAGCAAAAGGCTGAGCGTAGTTTTTCATAATATTATTTTTTTGATAGATAACACGTGTAGATATGAAGTTATATTCCTATGTTAAAGCACAAATCTACAGACGTGATAGATTTTAGTAATGTGTATCACAAAACTGCTCAGGTTGTGGGATAGTGTTCATTATTATGTAATAATTATATACTAAAACGAGTGTGCTTTAGACCACACGACCGAAGTAAAACTTCTCTCATCTATATGTTTAATGATTTTAAAATTATATTATATATATCTGCAATATAGTGTTATAAAGAGAAAAAGTAAACGTTTTCTAAATCTCTCTTTATTTCTTCACTTCACTAACTTATATCTACCTCTCAATTTCTATTCGCTTCGCCCGATCACACTTTTCGTAACGCTCTCGACACGCATTCACCTACTAACTCCCTTAGTTAATCTGTTTGAAGAAGTTTTACTTCAAAAACATACTTGACTTTTAACGAGTATAAACGGGGCGTCGTGGTTAGCTGACTCAGGTGTCCAGCTTGTATGTATGTATTTGTCCACATGCAGTTTTATAATGGTAGTTTAATGGCGGATGGTCTGCAGCTAATTAATGACATGGCGGTGCGTACGTTCAGCGCATCTGCGTTTGATTGATCACTTGATGGTCTATAGACGTCTGCAAATACAAAAGGAGCGTGGCGCTATCTCTAATTCATCTTATGGTCATTCCGAATTTAAAGAGTGGTACTCCTCTGTTTGCGTGGACGCTGTAAAACCTTGGTAAGCAGTCTGTTAGTTCCACAACTAAGGGCAATTGCATCTGTATTCGTTCAAAAAAGATATGACCGACATGGAGTATTTGAGATTCATCGAGGGGCGTATTTACTCTAGGGGCAAGTGGGCTATGGCTCAGGTCGGATGACCGATTGCCGTCTGACGTCATACCCGGAACCACCACAATCTCACCACTAATATCACCCACTGACAATAATCGGCCCACTGCGACTGGCCCGTTGGCGCAGTGGGCAGTGACCCTGCCTTCCGCTCCAGGGGTCGTGGATTCGTTCCTGCCGAGATTCTGGGTGTTTTATCAATATGCAAAATACTGCTACAAAAAAAAAAAAAAAATATTAAAAATAATAAAAAAAACAATAGATAATAAAGTTAATAAAGGAGGAAAAAGAAGGGTACTTGCGTGGAAAACTGTGTCGATTTAATATTGGTGTATGATTTTAGTTCTAATGTGTCAATATTTTCTTAATATTTCAACTTCCATCGATCAAACTCCATGTTTATTTTAAGTTTGGCAGTGGTGAAACAATTTGTGCCCAGTTGGCATAGAAAAAAACCATTAATGAAGAATTGAATTAAATTTTAGGTTTTTCCTTAAAAATTTATTAATTTCGCTCTCGGTTCAATTTTTAACTCTTGTCCTAATCGAATACTTTTTTGTATTTTTTTTGCTTTTTACACAATTACCACGTCCCATAAGTACCACGTGGAGCCACCGCCATCGTCGCGGCTTGGCCACAAAACACCGAGGAGATTTCGCCCGACCTCGAAAGTAAGTCGGTCTGGTTCAGGGGCACGATGACGTCGATCTGCGACACTTCGATGTCGCGGGCAGACCGCTTCAAGCGCCGGGTGATGTACTGGTGGTCAATGGAGATTGCATAGCTGTTCATTAAAACCCTAACCCCTAAACTAGGTAAGCCCGTATCATAGTGGCTAGTAACGGGGTGTTGAAGCAAGTCCAAGCGAAAGTGGAGATTGAAGGCCGTCACCCGTATTGCCTGAGTTTGGAAGCGACGTCCAACTGCATACAAGGACTCGTTATATACGGCGCTCTTATCAGACATAAGACGTGAGTTTCATTAAGAACCTAGCATAATATGTGTAAAAAGGACTGATCGAGTTCGAAACACCATCCTGCGTTATAATTGATGCGTACAAAGTAAACTTTTATATTTTTTAAAAAGTTGGAATGTGCAGGGTCAACGCGAATTTCAAATATTTCCACAAAGCTGTGATGTGAGGATTTTCAGAGGGCGTAGAAAGAAATTTCGTCCAAGAATTTGAAATATCTCTTCGTGAACAAGTTTAAAACATTTTCTTAAAATAAAATAGCGGATCAATTATTGGGCTCATATGATTATATTTACTCATTGGTTTATTTACAAGATGTAGAAGTCGAAAGTGCTGCGGTAAGGAAAAAAAAAAAATCAACTTACGCGTTCAATTGATAACATTTACATGTTTGTGACGCTCTAATGTGAAGTTGGGAATTTGGGGTTACAGCAATTTAGGTGGGTAGTATCGATATTATAGTGCCTTTAACCAAAAAAAAAAAAAAAACGTTTACCAACCGAACTGCAATCCAAACGAAAGGAATTTCATGACACTAGGTCAACGGGAAGTACCCTATAGGTTTTAGGTCCTATGACGAACATATTAACGTCATAGTAAATAAAGCCTATAAACGCCCCTATATCGTCCGTGACAGTAGTATCCGCATCCTTTTCCTCCTTTTACTTTATATCCTTTTACACCATCCCTTCCTTAACTCCTATCTATTTATCTAATTAGAGGTAGCGCCACGCTTGCAGACCTTTTAGTCTGCAACAGAAATGGGTCAGCGTGTCCGAGTACAAGTACCCTTACCTTTTAATATAAAAATAATAGTGTTATATGTTGTT
>JANCMC010034103.1:0-47208 GCA_024363005.1 Charaxes varanes
GGTGCGCGCTGGGCTCGCGCAGCTCTTCGAAGAAGCTGTGCGCGCACGCCTGCAGCGGCGACAGGCGCGCGCCCGGTGATTTGCGGAGATGGCTAAAAAATTAGGTATTTTAACTTTATTGCTTCTGTTTAGAATCATTTATTATATTAGAATGTTATGTTCACTACTGTATTATGATAAACACAATGCAGTTCTACAATATTATTATAATTTACTACATAATTTCTTTCTTCTACGTTCTGAATTTCGCTCATGCTACAAAGTATCTCCTCGCGGCCGCGCCGCAGCAATGACTGCAATGTTTAGCCTATCTAACAGAATGGCAGTTTGGTGAGTGACTTCGGAACTCTTTGAGCTAGATTTATCTAGATATTTCTTTGTGACTTTATTTTGGGCTTTAGGTAAAGTTATTTTTTTCGAATATAGGTACATATACCCACCTGAGTATCTTTGCGTATAATTGTACAGGTACCAAGTATATGCTGAGTACTGCAAAGTTTTCTAACATACAATACATGTGCTTCAGTGCGTCTTTGTTTGTAAAACAAAAGCTTTTAATGCAAGATTAAGAAGATGAAAATACGGAAGTGAGAATCGAATTTCTGCTTTATTTAAGAGCCGGCTAAGACTTAGTATGTGAAAATTTAAGTTATTTATTCCTTACTTCTCACCTCTCGCTTCAACTTCTCATTTATCACATCTTATCTTATCAGGGACCTCCCTTCGATACTTTAACGCATTACGAAAATGTTCTGGTGTGTGGAAAAAACATCGTTCAAAGAACACATTTACTCGCACGATAAACAACTATTTTTGTTCACGTTCGACTGGCCCATTAGCGCAGTGGGCAGTGACCCTGCCTTCTGCTCCGGGCGTTGTAGGTTCTATTCCCGCCTCGAGTCTGGGTGTATTATCTATATGTATTTATATATTTCTACAAAAAAAAATTGTGTATAACAGTCGTCTGTTACCATACCATAGACATTAAGTTGTCTACCTTAGGAACAGACGTCTGCGCGTCATATAGTCATATGTATATTCATTTATTATTTATTTAAAAGTCTCTATTTCTACTAAAACCTACCTGTACATAATTTGAGAACTTTTAAATCTAAAACACTGTATAGTAAACATGTAATTGTATTATGTATTGATTTTAATACTGATTTTATTTTAATTTATAATAAGTAAATAAACTGAAGGTTAGCATCAAAATATAAAGGGTTATTTGAGAATATTGAAATGAAAAACGATGGTGCTTGTTAAGTTTTATGGATGGGTTGTTTACATTTATTTCTATATCATAAAGTAAATATGATTCTTGAAAGATAAATGAAACAGGAAGTTTATGTTCGAGAAACTTTCGTGCGGTCGTTTATTATTTTAAGCACAGTCGATACGTCTAATATCAAATGCATCACCACAGATACATAAACAAAAACAATTTAAATAATTCTGACATAGCTAATAAAGCAATCAATTTCTAATTTTAAATTCCGAATGCAGCGTTCTTTGCCGCACCGCGTGTCTACGTCGGGCCGTTGTCTATGGTCCTATTTCTTTTTAATTTCTTTACAATGCCGCCGATCATGCGTTCGAGGAACGATCGATTCATGTCGTGAATTATTTTAGAATTGATCGACTGCAATCCGTTTATTGGTAGAAATACGCGCACGCACGGCAGGTATATTTTTCAACGTTCTACTTCTAGTAATATTTGTAGTGTTCTTAGTTAGGTATACTATTAATTACTTCATCATATTTTTCTAAAACACAAATAGCGTCCCGATTTTCTATATTGACGATTTTTATAGTGTTCCCATATTATTTTTACTCCACTTTCTCAATAGGCAATATATCCATATTTTAAAATTTTAACGAAAAACTTAAGTAAAGAGGAAACTGCACTGTTTTGAAGATTTATTGATAGCTAAACTGCAGAAAATTATTAAAAAGCACTGATATACAGCCTTACATTGGAATATTGAAAAAAAAATCACGTTCCATTTCACATTACATTATGATTTAAAGATTCATAATCTAGGATCAGGCTCATATCAGCTCGCAGCATAGAAATTGTCGTTTCGCGGAACAAATAAACGTTCGAAGGACAACATCACGTCTGATGTCTTTAGAAGAGCCGACAGTCCGATTCCAATTATTGCATTAGCATAACATCCTACATATTAGACATTTTAAGTAGACTATTCGTGCTGTTTCACATACGGCTTACGCGACAAAACTGATTAACAACATAACATATTTCGGGATAGTCTATGGTTTAAAGTGGAAACTGTTATAGGCAGGTTTAGATGCCCAGAATGCAGGCCGTTCTCGTAAATACTTTGTGTTTTTTAAGGTTAATATTAATAGGCGGATTTCTATTGTCTATTGCGCTGTAAAGGGCCTAGTTTTGAGATACCCTTTTACTATGCTCATTAACGCTGGCGTTCAGAGCGTGGCCCTCTGCGTAGCCAAATTTGTATGATGCTACTAATGTACTTTTTAATATCGTTTCTGATAAACAACTTATTATATTTTTAGTTAAACGAAGGTCTTTAGCTGAGTCATTTGATTACCATAGACATCAGAAGTGTTGCTCTTTGGATGTTACAAAGTTCCAATTTCAAAATTAATTCTATCACCTGTCAAAGTTATGTTGACATACGTATTGTCAATGAATGAATCAATCAAAATCAATGTAAAATGATAGTCGATTCCTGTGCCTTTAACTATTATTCACAATCGTTTTATACTAACCAGAGGACGAGACTCGTCCAGATATCTTTTGGGTTACGTCCCATATGCTTATTTAAAGCTATGTACAAAATTTGTACTTATAGTAAAATGTATTCATTAATATGTAAATCGCTTGGCATTGGTGTGCGTGTGGTTTGATTTAAATAATTTTATATATTTACAATGCATATTTCATAAAAAATAATGGCATTAGCACACCTCCCTCTAAATAAACTATATTTGTGACATATTTTACACACCTCCGTCCACGAAATTTCCCAAAATAGTACCGAAAAAGTTCACTTCACGTATTCATCTGTAGATACCAGAATTTCTTAATATAGAATTAAAATCTATCTTTAATTGAAAAATGCCATGATCGCCGCAGCGGCATTACCATAAAATGATCACACGACATATCGCAAATGTGTCATCGGTCTACGTGGCCATTTCGTCCGAACGATGACGACAGAGAACAATTAAGCACGCATTCATCATATATTACGAATGCAGCACGCATATACTACCTCCTTTATACCGGCCGACGGAACGCGCGCCGCATGCAACCCGAGCCATTGATGCAGCCGCAATTAAAAAAAATCAAATTAAACAGTTGCAGGATGCCGCGCATTTTGATCGGCCATTTTATAGGTGTTTTATCGTAGACAGGTGTTAAAGGTAGCAGTAAACTTCAATCATATGTCATTAATTTAGTTCATGAAGGTCATCTAGGCATTAGCAAATGCATATCAAAAGCTAGACAGCTATTTTATTGGCCTAATTTGTCTTTAGATATTCAAAATTTCATATCAAAATGTAGAACTTGTGAAAAGTATAGACCTGCCAATGTACATGAACCTATTTTGCCTCACAAAATACCTAAATATAGATTCTGTAAAGTAGAAATGGACATTATGGAATATGCAGGTAAATCATAGCGTGAGCGTTGCCGACGACCGGTCCCGGTGGTCGGATCCGGAACGGGCCGATGTGATCACGCGTAGGCTGCGGGACGCCTGCGCGGCGGCTGTGCCACCGGCCGGTGGTTCGATCATCGATCAGACCGGGGCGGACGCCATCGCCGCGTTGGGTGTGGGGCGGGCCTACGACGCCCACGCCGCCCGCGCCCTGTACACGGCGTTGGCGCTGTGCGACGGCTGGGGCGCCGACGCCCCGCCGTTGTCGGCCGGTCACGGCCACAAGCGGCGCGTGGCCTACGTGGAGTGGCACCCCACGGCCGAGAACATCCTGCTCAGCGCCGGCTTCGACCACCTGGTGGGTGACGGACGGCTGAGTCACTGCAAAATGGGATACGAAATGTCCCATTCCGGAACAGTACTTTCCGTCGCAAATCGTGCAAAGCCTCGGCATTCTTCATCCTGTCATTCGCTGCGTCGATCGCTCGGCTCAAGCGCGTCGTCTGTCGCAGATCTTCGTGTGGGACGTTTCCACGAATGGCGGTGTTGCGCCGCTTGTATCCAACGGCTTCCTGCGACCCGTACCAAGTCATCAGTCCACCGTATGCATTATGCCGTATGTATATTTGTCATTATGTGCTGTATGAGCGAGCATACCGTAGGGGAATATAACCATAGATCGGCCATCTTTTTTTTTTTTATTTATAGTTTAGGGTAGATGAGTGATCAATTTTAACTTTCAAATATCCAACATCCTCCGTGTTTAGGAAGGCACGTAAAACCGTAGTGCCGACAAGCTCAAGTTTATACATGACACAAAAAATCAATTGCACGGTAGCAATTTAAAGTAGTAGAGGACTGGCCATATGGTACGAAGGGTCGGTCGTCGTTGGGATGGAAGTGAAGATTTTTTTTTATGTTACAAGGGGTAACCGAGCAGGCAGCAGGCACCTAAGTGCCTACCGATGCCTATGGACATCTGCACGATCAGAAGGCTAGCAGATGCGTTACCAGCCTTTAATTACGAGTTTAGGCCGCAAGGTATAATCAAAAGTTCATGAAACACTGGTAGTAAGAATTTTACCCCAACAGCAATCGTAATAGCATAGTCCAAAGTCCAATATGTAATAAAGATTCTAAACAAAATTATTTGGACTATGATTTGTTTGCATTTGGCTACATTTTTAATAGTCCTAAGGGGGAGCTGCCCCCCCCCCCCCCCCCCCCCCCCCCCCCCCACCCCCCCCCACCCTGGTTGGAACATACTATAATTTTATTTTTAATTTATTTCTCCACCCCAACGTTCTCGAGGAACGGTCGCAGCTCATTCTTAGACGTCACCTTCGCGAGCGCTCCCCTAGTACGTCGATGCACCAACTGGCGTGTCAGTGAACATTTCACCCATAGCGACCATCGGGCAATACTCTTTGATGTCGCCACCTCCGATGCCAAAAAGAAGCCCGTAAGACACCACTTAGCAGTGTGGAACTGTCGTTCATTCGACCGGGACTCCTTCACTGCTATGATGGAGGATAACGCCGTCCATCAGAAAACTGAAAAAAAAACTAATCGCAGTAATAAATGAAGTATTAAATTTTCACATAGAAGATTTTTCACACCCTTCCCCTCCCTTGTCACAGATTGTCACATGTTCTATACCCCCCCCCCTCCTCCTTGGTGTGACGTAACAAATTTTCCAATTTTATGCACGTATTAAAAAAAATAAACAACGAAAAAGCTGTTACAATTTTTTGGTAAATAAATACAAATAAAAAAAAAAGATGCTCCGTTTGCATGTTGGTCACATTTTTCTAGTTTTCTTAATTATTTTTGCTGATTCTTGCGGTTGAATAGCTGAACAATCAAATAAGTACAAGTTTTAAATCGAAAATTGTACGTGGCCGTAAAAAAGTGGCTTCGTTTCTAAATAAAAGTTTTTCGATTTTTGCATAGCCTTACTTTGACGACGCACCCTGTATAAAAAATGTACTACACTTGAGCTGCACGTAGTCTCAAAAATTGGCGCATCTTATGGAAATTCTAAAATGGCAATTATAAATTATAGTTTATGGTAAAATCTATGGATGCTTCTTCAAATAATGCTGTGTGTTTTTTCACACACATAATAACTGTTTTGTTGTAATGCAAAACAGTCTTATTATTTATGCCAGCATCTTGAAGAACAGTTTTAACCCATGATCCTATAATTGTACGAGAAGCAGGCTTTGGATCGCCTCTGCAAGTTACAAATAGAGTTGTAATCGTTCCTCGTCGAGATTCTGATAACAGCAGTACTTTGCGAATCCCCGTAACGATAAGGTTATGAAAGTTGAATTCTCGCGGATGCTTTGCCGGCCTTTGAGGAATGATGCTCTTGCGCTGCAATTATTTAAAAATTGAGTCACATACGCTACTTTAAATTTGGACAGAAAAATTATAACACTCAAAATTGAACAATCGAATCCAAAACAGACAAAGTCACGAAGAAACAGCTGGCTGAACAGAGACCCATAAAGTTAGACAAATTTTCATACTCAAAAAATACATAAACATTAACAAAATACGCATTTGCGTCCATAAAATTTGGAAGAATGACGTAATGAGGCTGTGAGTATGCATAATAAATGAGGTAGCCACTTTGCTCTTTCTTCGGCTGAAAAAGGCCCCGCGTTTCGTGTCAAGATGTTATTTCCACAGAATAATAAATAAACTTTACCTACACCATCCACACGAGCATTCCATTTTTAAATATTGTTAATGACAATGATAAACATTGTCATCATTGTCATTATAATCACTGCGGACGAGGTCGGATATCAAATATAAACCGGTGTTAAAATGGGTCACCCATCTATCACATGGTCGCAGCAAAAGCTACTTAACCTAGCAATCGACTAAAATGCTGACCACTGGTTAGGTCACGACCTCCTCAAGATTCAAATAACTTTATGATGGCTGTAAAATAGAGGTTTTATTACATAGCATATAATAAATAAAAGGATCATAAAGTTGTTTGGAGCTAATATGCTAACGCGATGTGACACCAAGAGTAGCGCAAGCATAATGTAAGGGAAATCAATATCGCTAGTCCGAGTCGCCCTTCTCACCGGTTTTGGCAGAACAGCGACAAGAGTAGAGCTGCATTTCTATAATTTATTTATCATTTTTATTTTGTAAGCTTCTTTAGGGGTATGGGGCATTGCAATGCTATGGTATCACTGCGCGTACATGGATACGATCGCTTTGTGGAACGCAGCAGTTTTCACTTGTGTGAAGTTTTTTCTTTTATTACAAAGGGTTAAACGAACAGACGGTTCACTGAAATAACTACTGATGGCCATATATAATTGCACTTTCTTAATGGCCATCAACTCATCCGCGAACCTTCTGGTGCTTGTCTATGTTTGTTTTCATCTAGATCTACCACCTGCCCGTTTACTCGCTGTTAAATTTAAAAAACTTTTTCTTTTCTAAAACACCACAATCATCTACAAATCTTCTGATATTGCAGTTAATCATGGGCGTCAGTAGTCACTCCCGCTTGCCCGTTTGCCGCTCTCTATATTAAAATATACCAAATCTTTTATATGACAGTCAAATTAAAAAGAGCGAGGTTTTGAAATCGCTTAAAAATTTGCATAAAATGCAACTCCATCCCTCGCCCTGTGAGCACCGAATATATCTATACTTTGCATCACTTTTAAATACAACGGGGATCTGATACCCGTCGGCCATGACACAAACATACACACAGCGTTATAAACATAGGCTTTTATCGTGATTGATGAGGTTTCATGCGGCGCTGTCGGCCGGGTTTTGTGCTGAAATGAGTTGACGTGGATGGAATGATAAAAATTGAAATCGATGACACGTTGTCATGCTAAAAAACCTATGGAGAGGAAATGACTAAAAATATTTTGCACCTTCTCTACTTTCAAAGTAAATAAATTTAAAGAACCTGTCAAAAGCAAGCCTTTTCTTAAGACGTATTATACACCCGAGGACTATATCTATATTAATATATAAAGGAATCAATTACCAGCGTCTGTATTTCCGAACGGATACGACTTAGGGACCTTCAAGAAAAGAGCATACTCGTTTCTCAAAGGCCGGCAACGCATCCACCTGCTCGTTTGCCCCTTGTTATATAAAAATGAAGCTGAAGAGTTTGTTTGTTTTCTTGAACGCGCTAATCTCAGGAACTACTCGTCCGATTTGAAAAATTCTTTCACTTTTTAGAAAGCTCGAAAATCGAGAAAGGCTATATATCATTATACTAAAATTAAATCTATTTTTTTTACCTAATTTTACGCCTTTTTTTTTAGTAAACTACAATTGTACCAAATATCATACTCCTCCGTCAGCGCAATTTCCTAAAATGGTACCTAAAGTTTCTCGCTTCAAGTGTTAATATATAAATTTGTGTTTTCAAGTTAAGAGGCAATTTTTAGGCCCATTCCTAAACACTATATCACTACGAGTGTGCCCCCAAATTTTCCGAATCTCAGCGCCGATAACGCCCAGTCATCGTCGGCTCACATAAACTTTTGTGTGGGCTCATCGTGATCAAACGGTCTGTAATAAAGATAGATTAATGGCCACCCTTGTAAGGGAACTTTGTAAAACGGAACGGAATTCGGACATAGTTCTGGAAATCGAAAAATACACGTCTATCTCTATTTAAAACGTGCGAATGCTATTTTTTTTTAATATAAAATATATACAATTATTAGAATAAAACCACACACACACACAATTGGCACACACATGTATCGGTGACAGCCGTGTGTTATATTAATTGCCAAATTTTATTCTTCTGTAAATAGAACAATATATGTCGTACGCAAAAAGGTTTGTGGGCGAATCTCGACTAGCCGGCTCTCTCTAGCATATGAGAATCCATTTTACCACAGAGAAGTGACCTTTCACTTCTTTGGTAGCAATGAATAACACATTTATTGTCACAACCAATATACAAATTGTAGTCGAACATTTTCATACTACCTACTGAGTAACCACTTTCCATCTAACCACTACCACTCGACGGACGGCACATAAATACCGCGGAAAGGACGCTAGCGAAACATGGTCCCCGATTCGCGACGACCTCCGCGCGCTTCGGCGCTCGGAGGCGTCAATCTACTACGTCCGATAACTCCTCCACACACGGTATCCGCGGACTCGGTCTCACAGGAGGCACCCGCGGAGTACCGACTCTCGAAATAAACCCTTGTATCGTATTCAGCATGGTCAATTACATATATATCCGAAATTTTAGCGAAATCGGAGACGTCAAGCTTTTTTAAAAAAATCCAAGGGGGGGGTATTGAGAAAAAGTCAACTTTTGGGCAAAAATTGAAAAACTGAAAAAATTAGCTTTTTCTATATTTTTGGGCAAAATAAACCCTTGTATCGTATTCAGCATGGTCAATTACATATATATCCGAAATTTTAGCGAAATCGGAGACGTCAAGACCGAAAATCTCCCACCTGGCCAATAATTACCCTGGAAAATCTACAAGTCCCTAAACAGACCCTGTACAAAGTCCGACCCAAATCAGGAAAATATGTCCAGGAGATTACAGATGACATCACCTAGGCCATGTTTAAGGTGTAACTCGGAGTGTCTTACCTTAAGTTGTCCCTGTGGATACCCGCACACAGGAGCTGATCGTTGTCGATTGGGCACTGAGTAGAGCCGAGTGCTGTGGGGCGAGTGGGTAGACCTGTACAGAACTCAAGACCCTTCATGGGTTGTAGTGGTTCAGATTTAAAAACAAATTTTTTTTTCTTACATTAATGTAGAATCCTATGATGTAGCTATTGAAAAAAACAAAAAACTGTACCATGATAATCTATGAAGGGTCTTGGGTTTAGTACATGGCAGAGACTGTACTGTTTCAAGGAGAACGGTTGTGCAAGGAGATGATTTGTCGGAGATCACGCTCAACCGCCATGTTTTCCCCCAATTAAGGGTACCCACCCCTGTACCAGATTACGCTGCTCGCCACTTCTGGAGGCATTGGTCTAAAGCCAAGACCAGGATTGGGACCGATGATGGAACTCTCCAGCTGCAATTTGGGTTGTCTCGCGTCCAGATGTTGGAGAAACGTCCACATACATATGGCAACAAGGATGGCAAGCGTATAAAAAATTATCATTAATTAATTAATGGACCCGCAAAGTTGTGCCAATGTTGCGACTATACCGACTCCCACCCAGAGCCGTCGAAGAAGCTTAGGAAAAGGTAATTAATTATTTTTTGATCCACTCTTACATTATCATATCTGTTAAGGGTGTTTTTTAAATGTTTTTGTTACAAACATGATCCAAATATAATGTTAAATACTTTACATTAAAAAATATGAGCCGAGTCAAGACGCATTAAGTACAACATAAATAAAAGCTTACTAGAATGTCTAAAAAGAATATCCAAAAACTCATTTATTTCTATTAGCTCTTAACTTAAAATAACTGAAAACATTAAGCTAAATCCTATTGTAAAAACCAGTCAAAGAATACATTCAGATTTCAATCTCATTAATGACTCTTGTTGTAATTTAACTTCATTTCAAAAATTTAATGTATCTTTACCATTTCAACCTCTGTATTCTAAAATTAATCTCGATAACTTCATTAAACTTAATTCTAAAACTAATGATGTTCTAGATCTTATTGATAAATTGAATATGGAAGAAAACACTGAATCCATTACAATTCTTACTGTATTTTACTATGTCTCTTCGCTCGGTTTTGGATCAATGTAGTCTTGTAATATTTTAATAAGGTCTTCATAACATTTATCGAGCGGATCTTCAGGTGAACGTAAATGATAACCAGAATTACACGAAAAGTTATGTAACTTTTCGTGTAATTCTGGTGAAAGTGTAGACAGTAATGTATAAACTTTTATTTTTGTATCGTTAATACTATTCATTAACAAATATGTGGATAATCTCTTTGCAAAATTTTCAAACGATTCTGTTTCTTGATATGGCCAAGGGAGTCTGGGCACGCGCCCCCTTTGGCTGGCCGCCGCGCTTTAAAGACCAATGTAAAAAGATCACCAGTTTGCATACACTTTGTGTAGCATCTGGAGCTCTTCTTATAATTGTCAAATTACAGCAAAACAAGACGCTTCAAGAACGGCTCGGCTTTTGCAATATAAAAAATATTAACATTATTTTTCTACGTGAAATAAACCTTTATCGTCGTCAGCCAATCGCAGTCCATTGCTGGACACAGGCCTTCCGATTGTGGGGGTTCCGGGGATGACGTCAGATGAGAGACTAACTTAGTTCGCCCCACAGCCACATCCTCTGCAATATAAGCGAACGCTGGTACTACTAGACCGGGATAATATGTATAAGAAGATTAAGAAACAAACTTAAAAATTCGCATTTATAACATTAGTAAGTATTTTCAGCTCAATTCCAGAGCGGATGTACGGTCCAGCGATCTCGAAAAAATACATTAACTTGTCATCACGGGGATTTACAGCTTAGCTTCCTCACGTATTTCCTCTTCCTATCATTTCTATGCTGATGACCTTCAAATTTACACTTCTGGAGACCCTAATTCCTTTACTCAGTGCATTTCCTCTCTTAATTCGGATTTACAAAAAATATCTGACTGGTGTAAGTCATTTGGACTCACAGTCAATCCTAGCAAATCCCAAGTGATCATAATTGGTAGACCTTAATCACTATCCTCTTTAAATACCTACAACCTACACCCCGTCCTTTTTGATGGCGAGGTTAGTGCCGGGTCCATCGCGTTGCAGAGGAAGGAACCATAGCAGTGCCCGGGACTTGTGACCCAGATGTAGGTTTAAGAGTGAATTAGTAATAAAGAAGTAGGTTTAAGACTCCTGCCTAGCCAAAGCCGGTATGATCCTACTAGTGCGGCTTTAGGTATCCTTTCTAACAATGAACTTATGATAGTTGTATTCAATTTCTGCATCTACTTGCACTGTATATTTCCTTTGTTAGTTAGAATCATGATAATTTGGATGCCGCTTTTAAGGTAATTTAATGAATATCAATACATTTACATTTCAACGATTAGTTCCGAGACGCAAAATAATTGTCAAAATAGTCCGAAAATCCTTATATTATCAATTATCAAGCTATACCTACTAAGTGCACGTTTTTATTTTCCAAACTATAAATAATTATATACTACATTCAAGAAGTATTGGCATAAAAGATTGATTTTGCGGAAAATGGCTTAAGCTAAAGATCGACGGTATTTATTTCAAAAGTTTTGTCATTTATTTGTAAATTGCTGTATTACGAGAATTATAATCATAGTTTTGAATAAAAAAGTTTTCTGAAAATAGGATTAGCCGTTTTCCGAAAAAAGAAACATCCTGTACCAATGTACGACTTGAGATCAATTCAGCTACTCGCGAGTATATAAATACATATTACCTATTGCAGAGATCTAGAAGCTAATCATATAAGACGTGTACCCTCCCACGCGCTGCGCATCCACGCCGACCAAGTGTAAGTCATAGGTACATATAAATTACATTTTATTTGCGTTTTGTTCTTTTCATGCGCTTTAAATCTTTTCTTTAATGTAACTTCGCCTTTTGATGTGCATTTTATAAGTAAAACTCTACTTTTATCACGTGGATTTTGTGTAAAGCGACTATGGCGCTTTCACTGAATAATTTTTTACATTAAAGGTGTATTCGTCTAATTGCCTGCACTAAGTAGCACCTGATGGAATTCCTCAATGCCAAAATTCTTCCATAAAAACTTATGGAAGAATATTGGCATTACAAAAAGAAAAAGTTTAGTTTAAAAGGCATACTGATAATAAGCAGAAATCATTGAAGTTATATGTTTATCTGATGAAATCAATTGCATTAAGTTTGACAAATGTATTTATGTTTATATTGCGGGTGAGGATATACGTGGTCCCTTGACTTTATGAACTTTAAAGGTTGAGACAGATAAATGTTTTCTTATATATTAGAGTATATGTTGTCAAGTATAAAAATTAATTTGAAGAGAATTACATTTAAAATCGTTTATTATTCTAGATCGTTAAACTACAATTTGATAGAAGAGGTGCCAGCACATGCTTTCAAAAACTCACAAATATCTAAACTGTAAGTAATTTACCAAGGAAGTTAATTATAAGAAAAAAAATAAGAACCCGCCAAAGGAGTGTCGAGTCTGTGACTTGTACCCCTAATGTGTTTAATTAACACAAGGTAATTTTCGTCATTCATATAACACGTAGAATAAAAGTGAATAGTTTGTTAAGTAACTTAATTTTATAATTTTGATGATTGATTATTTTAACGCGCTATTCCTTTTTTGTACTAAATTTATGGGCTTTGTGCTTCAAGTTTTAAAGTATTTACAGAAGGATAACGAATCTTTTACTTGTGAATATTTTTTTCTTAATGTATGATTGTTGCATAGATTGGTGTCATACGGAAAAATAAACTTAACTTGTTGCTCGCTCAAGTGCAAGTCTTGAGTGGTGTGGTGGGCATAATTAAATACAGTATTTTCAGTTTTAAATAGTCGTTAAGTTTTTGAAGAATTTTTATTGTAAATTAATTAATTATAATATTTTATTAATATTTGCAGAAGCTTCAAAGGTAACATGAAGCTAAAAAGACTAGACGATCTAGCTTTTGCCGGTAATCTGGTATTACGTCATTTGTAAGTATAAATTTATTGATTAATATAGTCAAAGTAGTGGTTATTATATTTCCCTATGCATTATTAAAATCAAAACAAACCTTTTTTAACATTTGCCTTGAAAAGAAATTAAGAAGTTGGTAGATGGCCCAAGAAACTTGTAAACTCTACTACTTAGAAACATTGTGTTTAGACTCATCTGGTGACTAGGTAAACACTCTATAACTATAGTACCATAGAGGTAGTTTGAGGATGGAGTCGAAAGGTAAACAAGAAAAAAAAACAAATGTTTTCCTAACTTTTTATAACTATTTTATCGATAAATTGTTATTTAAAGTAAGACCCATTTCCAGATAAAAGAAGTGACATATTTACAGGGATTTGAGCAGCACAGCGGTAACGTCACTGCCGACTAAAGGCCTGGAAAATCTGGAGACACTAAAAATTGAAAGGACTCCAAGCCTAAAATACATTCCATCTATATACGATTTTCGGGTAAGCGTTTGTCAAGAGCTAACTGTTTTATACGTCTTAGTATTATTTATTATATTATTCCACGTATATTTATATTTGTATACAATATGTACTTAGTATTCATTATAACAATTAAAAATTACGTCAACGAATAGTAATTAATCAGGAATTTTATGATTAAAAATTAAACAACAACAACAACCTACAAGCCTACAACAGTCATCTATAATTGTTAACAGAACCTAAAAGAAGCCTACCTGACGCATCATTTCCATTGTTGCGCATTCCAGTTCCCGGAAAGGCACAACCCTGTAAAACACAAGTTGTACGAGACACAAATTGCCATCATGAAACAGGTATGACATTTCAATAAAAATACACAAGTCCATATATTTTTTACCACTGTGTTTTTGAATAAATTTCGAATGAAAATAACTGTTTATTAGCTATCCCGCCACCCTCCCATATAAATAATTACAAATAATAAACTCATAAATAAAATTCTAGAATATTCAGCTAAAAAAATTAAAGCAAAATGTAATTGAGAATGTACACTTTGTATAAATTTATTTTAAAACAGTACCTATCGAGTTTCTTGCAGGTTCTTCTCGATAGAATTTACTTTCCAAACCGGTGGTAGCTTTATACTTAAAAGACTAATTTTGTAACTTAAAGGATTCAAAACCGCTTTATAAGCCTACTTCAAAAAGTATATTTTGAATTGAATTGAATTGTGGATACGGAACCCTTCACGTAAGAGGCCGACTCGCGCTTGACCGGTTTTGATTTTGGAGCACAATAAAAATCCAGTATTGAATCAGGAGAAGGCACTAGATACACTTGGAGGTCTGCACTCTCCAGATGCTAAATTGGATCTGCACTGCCCTGTCAATAACCCTGTAGTGCACTGCAGGTAAAAGTGTGGCCACAGCAGAGCTCAGGTGGAAAGAGATGGACTCGGAATGTAATTTCCAGGTGGAGTTTAGACTTGGAAGGTCGACTGAAGGCGAGGGTTCAAATGAGTCAGAATCAGGAGTAACATATAAATAGGCCTCGAACCGAAAACCTCATCTTTTTAAGTTGGTTAATATTGTGTTTAGAGTCCTTAGACCTACATTAGTGCCTAAATGTAACATTATCTGATATATCTGACTATTCACATTAGTTTCTTAATAAACTCATAATATTGAATTACAAAAATATAAATAGAAGCGATATTTCAATAAAGAATATATTAAGACGTCGAGAGGACTTTATTTTTAGATTTAATTGCCTCATATTCCATAAATCCCACGCTTTCACATGCAAGTATCGATCTCTTGCTTACGTTTTTCTTTTACGAATTTTCCGTTTTGAGAATTACCCTCTTCGTCTTAACTAGCCTAATTGGTTAATTAGCTTATAATGTTTTACTTTTGATGACACTTATTTTAATTTGATGTTGTTGTATTAAAATTTTTTTACGTTTGCTATGAATTATTGCAAATATTTTAGATTTATTGTTTTAGAAAAAAGGTGAGATAAGTATGATCCCACTTCGTACAAAATTTTTTGGGGGAAAACCTAGCGTTTGAGCGCGATCTCTGACAAATCACCTTCCTGTACAAACGTTGTCCGAGAAGAAGCACAGGTTTTTAATTATTTTTATTATTATTGTTTGTATTATTAGATTTATTAGTAAGAGATCTGTTAGTATTGTTAGACAAGATATTTATTGCTAATTAACAGCTAATGAATATCCTCTTATCATACAATAAACATAGCACTGTTGATTCACAATAGAATTAATGGCAAGATTGAATTACGTGACTGAATGTTGATGGTGGTCTGTAAAATGACTGAGTATCTGGAAAAAGTGCTATATAAAATAAATCCATAATAAATTGGTGCTTGCCTCCCCAACATTGAAGCGAGATTGGGCTTAATATCAGTATCAATATCCTAATAATCATCAAGTGTGTCCCTATCTGAAATCACAATCACTGTAAATTCCTCGCACAATACAGGAGAATAGCATGCTGGAGCTCTTGTCAAAATACTGTTTGCGTTTGGTATTACTGGAGTTCTCCTGGAGTTCTCCTGGAGTTCTCCTGCTCCTCTGGCTCTCGTTTTCTCGGTGGCAGATTCTGAAATGGGGAAAATGGTGCTCAATCTTGGATGATGGGACAAACTGTTTACTAAATCTGTTCTCAAGGAGAGACACTGCAGGCCGTTTTCAGGTTTTTGGCTAATTCACTCTCTTGAAGAAATTGCCTAATCTTCACAATACGGTGTTTATTTGGTGCACTGGAATTTTGGAATTTTTTACTCATGGTCTCAAGACCTTACAGCAACTGCCTAAACATTAGGAATTGATCATATTTTTAATCTAATAAACTACAAAGATCGCGACTGATATCAGAAAGTCAATTGAGCAAAACATAAAGTAATAGAGTCGCTATGCATATAATATTCCTCGAAACATCAATATTTTAAATAATACAAAATCCTTTTAATACTTACTTATGGACGCTAACAATTGCAATGTTTAGAAAACAATATCAAAGCAAGCAGAGAACCAAAAATGTGCACATTAGTGGAGATAAGCAGTGCTGTTTTGGTGCAGTCACAGTCACTGTGCACCTATGCAGATTATATGTGCGCAAAGAAACGGACATACATCATTTTTGCATCCAGTTAATTATTTCCCAATGTATGACCCATTCATTGTCATCATGCTTGTAGCAGCTCTTGGACAAGAATTTTCCTAAATTAAGCATATATGCACTGAAGCAAAATGAACTGAATTTACGATATAACACTGATATAATTAAGGGTGCATAGTTGTTCCTCACTATCATCGATACCATTGAGTTGTTCCTCACTATCATCGATACTATTTAGTTGTTCTTCACTATCATCGATACTATTTAGTTATTCTTCACTATTATCGATACTATATAGTTGTCCTTCACTATCATCGATACTATTTAGTTGTACTTCACTATTATCGATACTATATAGTTGTCCCTCACTATCAACGATATTATTGAATCGTCCTTCACTATCAACAATACTATTGAGTTGTTCCTCACTATACGTTTCAAGCGCCGATAATTCACTGAGTGACTCACAAGAACATTTGAGATTCAAAGGACGGCTAGCTAAAGGTTGTTGGGGTTAGTGTTTTGACATTTAGATACGTGGCAATATGGCGGGAACCGGTATCGGATCCGCTGTTATCTATAATTATTATTATGGCAACAGACGCGCCGTGTATATTTGTTAATGAATATTTAAAATCATCAAATTCAAAAGATGCTAAATTCAAATTGGTTTTTGAAGCTGTTTTGAATCATCGCATATTTGACTAATCTACAACTGGTTCGTAAAGTTGAGATAGAAGAATCTGCGAGAAAATCTGTCAGGGCGAGCAAATTATAAATTTTACAACAAAATATTCTTACCTTTATAGTCTGTGAATATTGATATATCCAAGTTGACTTTAAATCTGAAACAAAACATACGACATATAAATTTCAATGGTACAATCGACGAACAAATATATATTTTAATAAAAAAAAAAAATGCGGACATTACAGTGACTGAAACAGAATTTGTAATAAACAGAATGTCAAATTATGCAATTTCGGGAATTCGACCACGCTGAGTACCTCTTGCATACAGATTTCTAAGATAAGTAGATAAATACTTTATTCCACACGTGTAAAAACAATTTTAAAAAATGAAGAAAATATAAATGAAAATTTTAGACAATAGCAAAGCAGTTACCAGCAATAGTTCCATTGGAAAATTGGAATTGATTAAAAATGAATAATATAGCTTAGTGTCATTAACTTTGAACTAAAGAGTGAGTTCGAAGTACCATCATCAAGAAGCAGTTACTGCTAATAAAAACGTAGCACCTATCGATAAGTTATTAGTTGTAGGGTTGCCACAGATTATTTGTAGGTTTGTCAATAAGATTATGTATCATTATATAAGTTCTCAAATTTTATCTTTTTAAAAGTTTATTATTTTAATTAAAAAATAGATTTCGTAGATAAATATTTAGGTGCAAATACCAAACTTATAATTAAGAGATGGCATAACGAGATTTCTTATCCGTTATTTGAACCAATCCGTCTGAAGAAGTAAAGCAAGACAACCACAGCCTAACCAAGCGTAGTACTGTCCACGTAATGTTCTGTTTTTAATGAAGAGTGGATCAACAACGCATGAGTTGTACGTATAGTATTGTCAATCATCTCTCTCTTATTACCATTAGATGGAAGACCATATTTTTGTTTGCCACTTAAGGAACCTAAAAAATATTCCCCTATTTGTCACACTTAATCAGCTTTCTGAATTCCCATCCATTATTGCAACGAAATTTAAAGATGTATTTTTTCGAAATATCGAACCTCGCTCCCTAAATGCATATTGCTCCTGGTAATAGCTGATATTTTTGGGTGACACGATGACTTACAAAACTCCACATAAGCAACCCTGAATTACATATGAAATTAACACACGCAAAACATATATTACTCGCATCGAAAGTGAAAATAACGAAAGTAAGAGGTGATCCGACAGGTCCATTGGCCACTTGGACACACGAGACGAATTTTAAACCTAATCATTAACAGCACACGGTGGATTTCCCCTTGTACTGAGTTTAGGTGTGTTTAGGTGCGGCTAGGATTTGAATACGATTATCAACTTCATCGTCCATAATGTTATGCGTGCGTTGTGACAACTTACCTAAGCGAATTCATCATATTATGTAGAAATTGTTAACAAAACAAACCTAGAAAATTAAACTTACATCTCTTTTCCTAAAACCTATTGATTTCAATGTTTATACACCTTGCGAATTCTGTTTCCGCTTCTTTTTAATCATGATCACAGAGGAGACCAAATAATGATGAAGAACAATTGGAGTCTGGATGTAAGAGGTCTAGACAATGCATCTAAGAAACACATACAAGGTACTAAGTCAAACTCAGAGAGAAGATAGGAGCTGGGTACTGTTTGCTTAACCGTCATAGAACAGATCTATAAATAGAGGATGGAAAAAGATTGCCACGTTAAAAAGACAAACCCTGGAAATCCATACAGAATAAATAATGTTGTAGTTTGACTTGAAACTGAGTGAAATTTAATTGTAGCAGCTTAATGAAATATGTAATTTATAATTTAATATGTAATTTCTTTTTAAACTATTTATGTGTAATATGTGTGGGCCTGTGAATAAAGATTTATTATTATTATTATTAATTAACAGGAGATGAAGGGAAATCGATCTCAATGATTTCATTTCGATCGTCTCTCGGAGATCGCATCTCACTTTGGGCTACTACGCTAGAGTGAGTAAGTAAGTAGTAAGACCAGTCTCAATTCGGATGGTATTTATAACAAGTCCTTTACATAATCGACTGCGTAAATCGCGTAATAAAATGAATCTGATCCAATCATTTGTGTTACGCAACCGAAAACTAGTAACGGTACATCGACACCGGATGCTGGGACAAGTGCGCTGAGGAAGTGCGCCCAAGCGTTAACGTTTAATGTACTTTTTAATAAGAGAAGGCCGTATTTGAATCAGCCGGCATTTGAGATGATCGCTAGTAAGTAGTAAAGAAGCTCTAACTGCGGCCGGGTGATATATGAGTGACCTTCTTCGTGTTTCAGAAGGTACGTAAAACAATGGATCCCAATGTGAGTTGATCATATCAGTCGTGAGATTGTAGGGGTTCCAGGGATATCGTCACACGGCAGTCGGTCATCTTAATTCGCCCGACAGCCGAATCCTAAGCAATTTAAGCAGACCCTGTTTTTTTTATTACATGGGGAAACCCGGTATGGGTACGCATCCGCCACACGGGCTAGAATTTTCGTGCTAGGCCCTCTGGATAGATGATACTCTGTGGATACGTCGTGAAAATTCGAAAACCCGAGTCTTAAATAATTAAAGTAGAACAGCCTTTTTTTTAAAGGCGCACTTGAACCATATGTTTTGCCAAAATTCTACAATTCCGTTTTTACTTGATGGGAAAACTTGCATTTCTACTTTCTTCTAGGTGTTTATAAAATTCTTTTTCATTTCTACAAAACTATATATTTTGTAATTTTCTATCGCTAGATTCTTTATTTGTCTTACTCTTGCTAAACACAATGGTAATGTTTGCGTTAATGTGTGTAGCGCTTCAACTGATGCTTCTGTGATTAAGGTATGTTATAAATTGTTTTGATCTATTTCCTCAGAAAGTTTATTATTGTTCATTAAATAATAATAATTATAAAAGAAAAACCATTTTTATTTAAATTTCAAATAATATTAAACTTTAATATAGTATTGTTTAGAATAACCCTCATATTTCTTTTTACAAAATAATCTAAACAGGTTTTCTAAGACCTTCTTCCTCACTAATTGAATCAGTGGTTTTTAGGGACCGAGTGTTTTTATTATTTATTATTGCAAGAATAGTGATTAATTATTTTAGGTTTTAGTTATTGGATGGAGTCATAGGACAGATATTACAAAAGAGAGGGATGACTTGGATAGCGGCAAAAGCATTGACGAAGAAGTGGGCAGAATTTGTACACCCTACACCAAATGGTAGTTGGGGGATTGATTATACATATACAGTGTGTCCCCGGATCGACGCATGAATAGGTAAAAAAGTCTGAAAATTTTTGAGTTGAAATTTCATCTTCTGGGGTTCAGCCCTGCTTGGACAGAAACTAATTTGTGCCATACTTTTTGTTTGTATTTATTTTTTTATTTATACACAACATGGATTTCATTTCAAAAATGGTAGTAGTGAAGTGAAGGAGCAGAAATTTAAAAATGGAAAAAAATGAATATAGCAAAAATGTAGAACATGGACTTAGGTGATGCCAAGTAAGTACCTTAACTGCAAGTGCAATATTGATTTGTTAAACAATTATTCCAATCAAAATTAGTATATTCCTTAAATTACATAACTAGTAGTGCCAGGAAATTCGCCATTGTAATGTCTTCCGGCCCGCGATCAAAAAAGTTTGCCCACCCCTGATTTAGGGGATATATTTGAGTTGGTCCCTTGATGGTTTGAAAATACAATTTGACCCGATAGATAGCGCGAGTGCTGGACAGCACGACGTCTGTAGGGTCTGCTAGTATTTAAAAAAACATAAAAACATATATGTAAGTGCTTATTGTTATTAATTATATCAAATCTCCCATCTATTCATTTGCCTGCTATTTATATAAAGTTT
Source organism: Charaxes varanes (assembly GCA_024363005.1). Taxonomy (NCBI): domain Eukaryota; kingdom Metazoa; phylum Arthropoda; class Insecta; order Lepidoptera; family Nymphalidae; genus Charaxes; species Charaxes varanes. The sequence continues at coordinate 21,038 of JANCMC010034103.1, forward strand.
GAGTTGTGCATCGCATTGGAAGTGGTAATCAAGTAGATGGAGCAGTTTATGGAAGTGGCTCAAGTTCTACTGGAGGGCAATTCGTAGCTGGAGGATCAGTTCAAGGGTCTACTTCACCACAAAACCAATACCCTCAACAAGTTCCTCAATATGGAAGTCAATCCAATCCGCCAAATATTGGTGGTAGCCAAGTTGGAGGCTCTGTTTATGGAAATGGGCAGACTTCAGCTAGCGGTCAATTTGCTGCCTCAGGGTCAGTTCAAGGTTCTTCAATCCACAGGGCATATTATTCAGTTAGTGAATATATTAATGATAAAAATGCGTGGACTATGCTACCTGATAAAATTAAATAATTTTTTTTTATATAAAAGTAGCAATAATTGTAATTTATAATAAATTATATTAATAATAAATTGTAAAATCTTAAATAAATTTAATTGTATGCATTATATTAGATTTAGATATGATTGTAAGTATGACGTTTCAAAAGTGTTTGTACTAAACCTACTTGAATAAAGGATTATTTTTCGGAAATTGCGGACTTACTTCCAGCGAAACACGTGTCTCGAAATATAATTTAATTCCAGCGATAGTGGACCGCAATCATCGCAATCATCACCGAATGATTTTCTGATCTATTTTTTTGACTCTATTAAATTGGACCACCCGCCAAACTTATGAGAAATTTGCAAAAATCGATAATCGAATTTCGCTCTAAAATTGTTTATTGTTAATTACTATTTGTACCAAACTTTATGATCTTCACGAATCGATAACGATGGTAAAACGAAATGTAATGGATAGAGGAACGAAAAAATGGCGACTCACATGTATGATTGAGCTTCGTTGTTGGTTCGTGCGGATGCACCTTTATGAGTTTTGTCCCTTTCTTGTGTTTATTTGAAATGCTTTACACTGTTTCAAACTGTTGTTGTTTTCAAACTGACTGCATCCGGGTCGATTGGACCACTGTTGGATTGTTTGCATGAAATAGAGGTATACCGAAATAAATAAACGTGTTGTTCTGCTTAGTTCTAAGTAAATTAAAGTCTTGTGTAGAAATAGATCAAAGTAAAAGGTAATTTACAGAACGCAGGTAAGTGCTTTGAAGGTTTCCTGGAAACGAAATACTACAATTGCAATTTTAATATTTACATTTACAAGTAGCCATTCACCCCTCTTGACCTTAGAGGAGTCATCTGAGCAAGCGAAGGGAATTTCGAGTGGTGCAACAGTTATCAAGAGAAACCCCTAACTAACCAATGCTATACATAAACCCCGTTTCTCCCTTAACATAATACTGGAGCCAGACATAAGAACATGTCCTTGAAGTCTATAAAGTTCTATAAAACTTTGTGAAGTTACACAAAGTCCTCAGCCACACTACATGATCATTCAAGTGAAGCATATCTGGCTCCGGCATTCTCGATATAGATTAGTCTATACCAGGGGTCGGCAACGAGAGAGTTTTGAGTCGAAAAGCCAAAAGTATTTCAAAGTTCTTAAAGAGCCATAAAAATGCTTACAAGTACTCGCATTAATAAAGTTTTCGATAAAAAAAAAATACTAATCTATTTATTAGAAAGAAAAATATCTACTTATGCATGTATAAGTAGTGTTTTTTCAAAAATAAATTAGGTAACACTAGCTGTGCCGGCAATTTCGTCCGCGTAAAATTAGGTAAAATAATAGATTAAATTTTAGCGCGATGATATAATATGGCCTATAGTTTTTGTCGATAAATGGGCTGTCTAACACGGAAATAGTTTTTGGAATCGGACCAGTAGTTCCTGAGATTGGCGCATTCAAGCAAACAAACAAACAAACTCCAACAACAAACTCCTCAACTTCATATGTATGTAGATATAGATTTGCCTGAAGGAAAGAAGAAAAGAAAAAAAATTATTTGACACAAAAATTAAACTCCTATGGCTATCGCTAATAATAATCGATTAACTGCTTACGTAAATTATTATGACATCGTAAAGTTACGTTTTTTATTACGCAAACAAAACCAAGTAATTATAAACAAATAGTAGCAGTAATAAATGAATATTAAATAAAATGTATGCCGCCTTCAAAAACAACAAGGAGCTTAACGTTAATTGGTACCTTCATTCGGGTTAGTAGACACTTACTCATGTATTAGAAGTTGGTACCTAGACAAAAAGGGCTCCCCTAAAACCCGCGCGTTAATATATAAACTCTCTATCTATAAATATAAAAGCGATATCACAACCGACATGAAATCTCGAAAGCCGCGAGACGTATAAAGGCAAAATTTGTCAAGGAGGTAGTTCATAGTTGGAGAGGCATCCGCTAAGAACGGGCTTTTTCATAGGACTCGATTAAAGAGGTCTAAGGGCTTTCGCATGTTTAATTATACGCGGACGATGTGGCGAAAACAGGTAGTAATATAAACTTACTCCTTTTTTAAAGTCGGTTAAAAATAACATCAGCGATAATAGGGCGAAGTGAAGAACCAAGTTTGTAGAGTCAAACGCCAAGCGGGTTTGAGGTTTGAGTGACGCTAAGATTCTTGATTAATTACAACATAATTCTTCTGCTAGTTATTCAGTTAACAGTCATATTCCATCCATTCTACTGTTATGCCGGAGCCAGACATAGCTCACAGTGTTTGTACATTTTGTTCTTGAAGACTACAAAGTTCTACAAATCTTTGCGCAGCTACACAGTCCCGGCCACACTGCATGATCATTGAAATGATCATTCAAATGAAGCTATGTCTGGCTCCGGCATTATAAGCAATAGCGTTGAGAATTTTTGTATATTATCTGTGACCTTTATGATTTCTTGCATTTGATTCTTTGCTTAGAAATTTGTTAAAATAATGTTTTCTAATATGAACCCCGGACTATATCATGCAGAGTGATTAAGTTTTTATAGATGTACATTTTTTATTATGCTCTTTTATAAAAGACGTATCTTATATAAAAGAGCGAATGTTTAGCTCTTATTCTAATAGCAATAAGTATTAAAATCGTCCCTATCAATGTGCAAACAGATTTGCAAATAAAGGAACGTAATTATGATACAAATATTTGGAATACTCTCATATCTTCACACTTACAGCGATATCTAGTGTAGAGGTAGAAGACATGTCAATAGTGAAAACCCCCTCCCCACTGGGAGACGGAACAACTTTCGACCTCCTTGGCATCTTGAAGCAGCTCACAACTCTATATGTACGAACCATTTTTATTTAAATACACTCTACCACTATTTACATTAAAAAAAAACACATGTGATTTACACAGAGAAAAAGACAACTTTATAACAGTAATTCTAAATTCAAATTTCACTTATCTAGCACAGATTAGAAACTCTTTCATTGATTGTAGTTTAAATTTCGAACATAGTACGGCATATGAAATTATAAATGAACGAACGCATTATTTTATTTTACTCTTTGGATAAACGTGCGCGCGCGCAAACAAATGCGGTGGAATGACAGGTTTGGGTCATTATGCCACGGTTGTGGTGCGAAACGTGGATTTGCTAGGGTGACTCACCTCTCAGGTAGAGTGTAGTTAATGATAGAGATGCATAGACCATGATATTTTTTTAATGAACAGTCAAAGCGTGCTAGAGGTTATTTAGAGCCGTATTTGTGTGCATCTTCGTTATTTATGTACCGAGTTTTATGATTTTTTTTTTTTAATTAAGAATGAATTCGTAGTTTTATTTTTTTTATTTCAATATGTTCTAGTAATTTTTAGTTGTTTACACTATTTTAATATTTTTAATAATAGTGGCTTATCATTAATTTTAAATTTATTGGCTTACTTCCTGAATAATAGACTGCAGTAGACCATTACATAAGTCTTAAAAGAAACAAAATCAGTATTATATTAGTGTGAAACCATCCTAATATTTAAGAAATTAAGAAAAGTTTTAGGTTTAAAAGTCCTTTAAAATTAAATTTCATTAAGAAAGTGCACGCACTTCCTTACAAATGCGCGCGACAGTGAAAGTTGGTTTAATCTTTAACATTACGCAAACGTGCCCAGTTGCATTAAGTAAACTAAGATTGCTTACCAATCGTTTACTTAACATGTAATAGGAATAAGAGAGATGAATTTCTTAGCATTCCATGGATTCATCATGCGGGTGCCGGGTCCATCGCGTTGCAGAGGAAGGAACCATAGCAGTGCCCGGGACTTGTGACCCAGGTGTAGGTTCCCATGAAAGAGCAGACAGAGATATATGTTGATGTTATGTATCTGGGACAAGTACTGGTATTTATAGATCCGCTTCCCTGTGGTCCAAAAACTACACATTTTCCAGGATTAGGCCAAAATTATGAGCGATGCATGGCTTTGTGGGTAATTACCACTGACCCATTACTTGACATTGTTTAATTTAGAATGCGTGTTAATAAGGGGAAACAAAGCAAACGCAGTTGAAAGAGCATTTTCCTCTTCTTTGAGTAACGCAGATTTATTTAAGTTTCGAAAAAATGGACAAATATTTTTGAAGTTAATTTGTTCTGTTTCTGAGACTAGAAATTTGGCAGGAATATTCCTTCGGCCATGTAATTCTACACGTAAAATGGTAAAAAGATTACATTTACACATAATTACGAAGTTATATTTTGTCATGTACACTCGTACATAATAAAGAAATGTCGTTCGTTCGTTCCATCATATTTTTTCATGATTATTTAAAAATCAGATCATTAAGCTAATGGGCATCCCTAACATCATAGCTGTAAATTAAATTGTTTTCAAAAAATAAAAATAATATATTTAATGTGTTATATTCAGTTTTTTGTTTCATTTTATTTTATTCTTATAAGTATACAAATTTTTCATCCTATATGAAAAGCAGTACTTCAATTGTAAAGTAAATTATTAACCTGGATAGTGTATTGAAACGTAATGTTAAAATTCATTTAATCTAAATCCAACAGGCATTTTTGGGTTTTTCAAATTGTAAAAATCAGTCCCGTGACATAACGAACAGCTACGCTTGCGGTTTAGTATCTCCTGAACCTGAATCCTTTTGTTTTTGTATAAATCCTAGCTTTTCTTTCAATTACAGGCACAAGCGATGTGGTTGTGCCGCTCCATTTTAAATTCTAGTTTTTTTTCTAATTTGAAGATTTTTGGCAGCCGTAGGTACAGATATATATAATACAGGTGTATCGAGGTACAGATATATGTACATTACACAGGCGTACCTAGATGCAGGTGTCAGGCAGATGCGCATTCATGGGAATGATCTTCAACACGTAAAATTTAAAAGGACGAGCTTCAATGTAGTTGATGAACCTTTGTATATCTTGCGCTTTAGTTTGATCTGAAAATGTCGAACATTAGTTCAACGATAATGAAAACTAGAATTATTCTCTAGATCACACGTTACGAGTACAGTGGTGAGAGCTCGGCCCAGCGTGTAATGGCACTCGGTATCGCGGGATTTGACGTGTTGCTTGGTGATGCGATTTTATTTAGCCAACTTAGAGTGATACACAAGCTCCATACCTTATAAGCATGCCATTAATAATCATAACAGTTTATACAACCAAGTCAAATAAAGATTTTGAATAGATGAATAAAAATACACAAAATATAAATATAAATAAATATAGCAGAAACAATACTAGAGTTAACAAACAAATAATGTATAAAAAGTTATGTACATTGCCCATTTTTGTTTGTTAGTAACTTAATGAGTGGAAGTCTATATTTTTCAAAAAATTTGAATGTTTCGGTAGCTACAGTGTATCGTGAGTTATCCAAGTCGAAAAAATGTAGTCTCAAATAACGTACATTAATAAGTCAAAACTAAATTTACATGTAAATTTATTATTAATGACCGACCTAAAGGCAACTAAGGTAAATATCTTAATTCTTATAATTAATAATTTATAATAGACAAAAATATTAATTCTAGAGTTTACATATATAGGGATAGGAAATATGGAAGGGATAAGGGGTGAATGCACCTGCTCAGGCTAAAGATTTTGTTTTAGATATTCTTGTAAAGATTAAGTGTGAATAAAAATTATTTAAAGCTATGCCTATAATTTATCTTAATGTCCTCCCAGAAATTAAGTTCAATTTTTTTTTTAATTTATATAATTAGCTCAAAATTAAATAGGTGTGTATACCTTATGATAATATGATATTTGTTTGTACGTCCGTGTAATTCTGTAAGTATTGTTTTGAAACTAACGCTAGAAATATAACTTTTTTAATTTATTGGTCTACTTACTAGTTTATTATAATACAGATTTTATTAATCAAGTAATCAGTTATATTTTTAAAATTGATAAGTGTTTGAGATTTTTAGAAGCACTTTTTGCTTCTTGAGATTAAACTTGTTTAAAGATCTTTGCTTTCTCAATATTGTTGTACTGAGATTTAAGTTCCTCTCATTCTATTTTATTTAGTAAAATAACCACAATAAATAAATATTTTATGTGTTGTAAATTTTTTAAATATTTTTTCATTTCTTATTTGTTTTGAAAAAACGACCCAACATCATCCTTTCTTGTACTCTAAAGACATCTTAATACAATGTTTGTACTTTTAACAGTAATATTTTTACGTATAATGAAGCAAGGTTAATAAGCGCCTACTTTAAGCGACATTTGTACTGCCTCGTATAATGGGACGTTTGCAAAGTCAGCTCCTGAATGAAAGATTAATGCGCTCCTTTAATGAACCTTCGCGGAAACAAATCTTCATGCGTACAAAGACCCATCATTTTCTTTATCGAAGAAGACATATAAAATAATATAAAATACAAGAGAATAACCCATTTTATAATAATAAAAATTTTCACCTAATTTTACGCGAACGAACTCCTGGGTAACGACTTGTTTTCTATTAACAAAAAAATTACTTGACTGAGTTTGTTGCGGGCTCTTCTCGTTCCAGGGCGCCTCGGAACCCTCGTAAACTTAGCTTTTAAATCGTGAAATTTACCACCGAATGTTATAATAATGATTTAAATAATAATAATTATTATTATACATAACTACTGTAAGGTCTATATGAATAAAACATTTATGTCTTTGACTTTATATTAGCAAATATTTTTTATTTCCCTCATAAGCTTGACACGTATCAAAAAGGGGGACAAAAGGAGCCAATTTCACAGTTGCAATAAGCCATAATCCCGTTGATATGACACAGAAAAACACTCACCGAAGGGAACTAACGGTCCGGAGTTAGAAAAGGAAGTGGTATATCGGTTATACACTTTTTTATCTTATTGATATGAGAGAGTTTGAGAATTTTGTTTAAACTATGCCTAAGCTAATAAATTAAATATATAACTTATCTTATTTAACCATCAAAAAAACAAACGACTCTTTCATGCATTATCTAAAAAACCCAGGGGATGTTAAACAATTTAGTTAACCTATTATATCCGATGGTTCTTAAGAGATTTAAAGGTCTCTCCAGTTTCCATTTACCTAGGTCTAAACCCGTCCCACATTTCCATACCTCCCACGTTAATTGCTGTAACACCAAATTCCCAAATTCATAGCGTTACAAACATGAAAACTGTAATAAAATCGTCAATATATCATATTTGTGTATACAATTATATATTCAATAATGAGGATTACATTATTGTATACAATAATTTACTATAAAGTGACTGTTACATAACTTAGTTGTTTGTAACGCTCTACTGTAAAGCTGGGAATTTGGAGATACAACAACTTACGCGGAATGTATCGATTTATTAAATTTCCCTTCCATTAACCCAGAGTCTCTAATGACTTGTCAAGAAATTTAAACTCTTTCCCATTTCCCGTGTATATTCCGAGTAAAAACTTCGAAAAAGATCAGAGATTCTAAGACAATTAAATTACTATCTTTTTTGATTATCAAGACCTTTTTAATTGGCAGTGTTAAAAAAAACCACAGTAGCGTGCTAAATAAACATAGAGGTTCTTAAAAACATAAGGTTTTGGACACAAAATGTTGCAATAACGCGTCGTGTTTTATTTTTGTGTCATAAATAAGAACAACAAAGTTATTAAACCATGCGAGTGAAAAAATAATTGAGGGAAGAAATTGGCAGTAAAATTATGGATTCAATTTGATTAAATTCAGCATCACGCAACCGCTATAATATTTAGGTTAAATTATACCTTCGATATTTCGTTTCACGTTGAAATACGTGGGGTTTTGTTTGGAAGGCTTCGAAGTCTGCCATATCAAATAGCTTTAATGTTTTACATTAAATATAACATAATATATTCGTATCAAATGAAATTTAAATTTGATTTGTACATTTTTATTCTAAATATTCCCTTTATAGACTGCTATATTTGACACTCCTGAAATATGTTTCGGGAGTTACTAATATGACAATAAAAAGAATTCTTAACCCTACGTCTGGGTCACAATCCCAGGCCGTGGATTGATTCCTTCCTCTGCAACGCGATGGAATGCTGAGAAATTAGTCTCACTTGCTGTTCTTGAGATGCAATATTATTTTCGTCAGGAATGTCACCCCAAGACTACTTAAGGTGTGAAATCGTGATAAACATGCAACTATAAGCCCCCATTTGCACGAGAGTTAAAAAAGCGTTGTGTTAAATCGCCGTGATTTAACGCAACGCTTTTTAAACTCGCGTTGGCGCTTTTTCAACATCGTCGATATGAAAATATACCGTATTCTTATATAGATAGAGTTGAAACTAGAACATTGCTGGAAGCGTCGCGTTATAAAAGCGCTGCCGTGTGAACATCAACTTGGGAATCCATATGTTCTGTTTGACCGCTTTTTTAACGCACGATAAATAAGCTCTCGTGTAAATGAGGGCTAATTTTCTTATTTCTAACTTTCTCGGTGCTTGAATTTTTTTTTAAAAGAATATTAGGAATACTTTTCAGGTATGTCTAATACTCCCTTTTCCCCTCCTACTAAGCTTAAATTAAAATCTCGTATTAGGAGTGGGTGCGACAATATCCCAACGGCGGTGAAGTTTAAACCTGGTACCTTGCGGATTTCAGTCCATTCTATTTTTGAGTTTATGTAACAGGTCATCCATGAACAAAGTTTTGTTACCGCGTCATATTTAATCGGGTGAATTAAAGTTAATTTCAGAGTCAACGATAAATGACACAAAATTATGGTAAAGTTGGAGCAAAATAACGAGATTAAGCAAGGGCAAGGTGGATTAATTGACCGCGCTCAATCAAAATCAGCGGCAAGTAACCGGCGTTATTAAAACGAACGATTTAAATAAAACATCCGAATTTTCCTTTTACAGTTCATTTTCGAACTATGCTGCAATATTTTTTGTACTTGAAAAATAATCAACTCTTCTTATTACACTGCATATTTCATTTTTCTTGCAAGCGGTTGTAATGTCTTTGAAGAATACTTTACTTCAGTATAAGCGGGCCCAAGACGTTGGTTTGCCTGAATTTTGACTTCTCCGCCATTAGCCAGTGTCCTTCATATCTTTTCCATAAAACGTGACACTTCCCGTATGTTTGTGAAATAATAATTTTACACGGTATGTCAGTAAAACGGTCCAATTTAAATGTCATTTATGTAGTGTTCTGAAGTAGAAAAAATTTGTACTTTTTAGTATTTTCAAAAAATCTTTCTTATTTTTCACTCTTTATTTCCTTTTAAACCTTCCTTAAAATAAGGGTATGCCATCCTTCGGAAGGGACATAAAAACGGGGTCCCGATCCTGTGCGATGTCAAGGCAATTGTTTTCTCTTCAAAATAAAATTATTAGAATATTGTAATGTGATTATCTGAACAACTAGTGGAGATTTCTAAATACCTCAGTAACCTGTGGTGTAGTGGTTAGCATAACAGTCTTCTAAGTCCATGGTTGCGGGTTCGCACCCCGGCGAGGAATTTAGGATTTTTTAAAGAAAGATAAAAAAATTGTGGTTAGGGTTGATTTTGAAGACAGCTGATCTAATCTATTTTGAAAATCATCCATTTAAGCAGATTTAATCGTGTTCTCTATTTGGAGATTTGCTTCTCATAGTTTGGCATGCTCGCTAAAAAGTCGCATCGTAGTGTATAATGCCTCTGGTGTTTGAGATAACAGATGGCCAAAAATTGTATGTGGCAGCACGCCAATGCATTATCACATCCATACATCCTTGCACCAAAATTTCTGTTTTGGCATATCTGATTGTTATCCTGAGTGCAGTATCAATCGTCGCCGTAATGCGTTACAGTTTTCCACAGCCTCCTAGTTATATAACTATTGTTCTATGTGTGTAGTTAGCAGCTGATTATGTTTGCTATTTCAAAAAGTATTTATTGAATGGCTTTCCTTAGCTTTGATTACTCAGTATACAAGTCACTATATTTCTACTGGTTGAACGATGTTTTTACATAATCGTATATGCTAATGAATACGTGTATTACCGAAATTAATGATTCACAATCTTAGTGATGATTAACGATTTACAATTAGTTGCTCATTGTTAAATTCAGTACAATATTAATAATAGTACACATGATAGTCTTGACATGTCTTAATAGACATCTGGGGACCTGGCTCGGTTAATATTTGCTAATAGATATTAACAAAGGGATTAGGTAAGCGCAGCATAGCTGTTTGTAATGTATGACCACTAAGTGCTAAAGACAGGAGCCATGATAATGGCTTGATAGTTGAAAGTCTGTATACAGATAAAACTCATTATAAAATAGAAAGAAAAATAATGTCGAACTGTACTGTTCTCTATTGATTATGGCCAGTGTTGTTATTTAAAAGTTGTATATTTCACTATTAGAACATTTTTATTTGAAATCGTTTGAAAAATTTAAGTTTATTTAGGATGCATTTATTCGAAAAGCGTGGCCTGAATAATACATTTATAATAATAAAATCAAATATCGACAATTTATTGTCAATTTGTATTGATGAAAGATATAAGACTGTGATTTATGATTGTTAAAATTATAATCAAAGAAGTATCTACCTACCTATGTCATATCTTTAATTATAAATATGCGTAAGAAAGTTCGATATACGAACTTTTCTTATCTTGGCCGTTTTACCGAGTGTTGTAAGGAATATGATGTACCTACCTAGCTGTCGCGAGAGACTTGAAGATTTTTGATGTGACATTTGTAATGTAAGTATCTAACTTTTAAGATGTTTTAGTAAATAAATATACCTAATAAATAGTATCTCATCGTAAACGGTACTAATGAGGGACAATTACTTTAATATTCATTTAATAGTAAATACATAAGTATATTGAACAAAACAAATTTCAAAAAATAAAAAAAAAACAAAGAATCTAACAGTGTAATTCCAAATGTTTGAGGTAATGTTTCTAAATAAGTATATAAACGGAGTGACAACCAAAATATTCTTTATTAAAAATCTCAGTAGTTGTTAAACTATGTGAGCTCCTAATTTATACAATCATTTTTTAAGGATAAAATAGACATCAATTTTGGGTTCCAATATTTAGTGCTTTAGTGGTTTTCAAGTCAATTAAATGACAAGGGTTCCTAATTTTGTTTACATAATGATTGCACACTTTCTGTAAATCCTAGTAACTTCATTTCACTTCTCAAATATCACTTTGTTCGCCTCAATGATTTATAAAGGAAAATTGTGAAAATTATCATGAAAATTATCAGGGGATATTAGCAGGTCAAATTACCAAGGTTATTCATTCTTATTCCTCTGAAGGACTCATCAGAATAAATAAAGAATTTATTATTATTATATAAAAGAAACTTGATTAATATGAAAACCAGATAAAAGATTAATTTAAAAACAAGAATAAATTTCTATAATACTTAATCAAGATCAAATAGGTTTTATGACTGAACTTAAAAACTAAATGTAGTTTTTTTCATAACATATTGATACAAGCAATAGGCAAGAAATAAAGTAAAAATCAATGTATAAAAAAGGATTTATAAATAAACTAATTTAAGTTATTTTTTTTCGATGTGGGCCTTGAATGTGAGGCGCTTGTCTAGTGTCACTCCTAGGTATTTAACCGTGTGGCTCCAAGGAAGTCGGGTTCCTTGGACGTAGATGTCGTCGTTGGGAACATATCTTCGACGGGAAAAGCAGACCGCGACGCACTTCTGCGCGTTGATTCGCAGTTTCCACTTTTCCGTCCAGTCGAGTAGCCCGTCGACAGCGGCTTGAAGTCGATTTAGGATAAGCTGATCGCTTCGGCACGTGGTATAGATTTATATCGCATACGTGATCTGAAGCTGAAAAATGTGTTTCACCTTGTTTGTAAATAATTAAATCATTGTTGTATATATACGCTAAGAACGGATTTTACGATAGCTTCCGCAAGCGGACGAAGTCGTGGAGAAAATTAATAAACATATTATCTCCTAAGCTGCTGAACCGATTTGAAGGGGAGTTTCACTGGTAGATATCAACTTTTCTTTTAGCTAAATAATTAGGATTTCCCACAAAATATATAAACCTCAAACTTTAACAAAATCACTTTACTCACGTGTGCGAAATCGCAAATCACAGTTAGGCATCAATAGATATCATATTCGTCTAGGTCCTAGACCCTAGAGCATTATGCCCTAGAAGGATACATAACTTTTAAGGAGTATTTAGTGTTTCTTCTAATTTTTAATTTTTTCATAACATTGTTTCTTATGTACAGTTTTATGTACAGTATTTTGTGTCGAACAAAAATTTTACTTTCTTTCTTTTCTCTTACATTACACACGTGTGACAACGGGACGGACCGCTAGTCATGTATAAAAAACTGGTACTCTTGCTTGGTTACGTCCATCGTCAGATATAAAAAACCTTTTTATTTATTTAAAAAAAAAAGGTATACAAAACCTTAGATCTAGGTAAATCAGCTCTTAGCTGCTCATGTCGCATCGTCACTGCTTGCACTTGACCGAGTTTCGAAAACATGACAGCCATATAATTACACGACACCTTATGTAAATCACAGTACTCTGTAAATAACCATAATAGTGCCACGCGAAATATACCTTTCATCACAATATCACACCTAACACGCAAGACTGGGGCAATAAATTCATCACCAGATAGACTTGCTTAACTTTGAGCCCCAGTAGCTCATTTGTATATATGTATATATTTATATGTATATGTATGTATGTTTAGACATAATATAGTTTTGTTCCAATAAACCGGTGACAATCGGTACCAGGGAGCAAATCGCCGGTGTTTTAATTCCGCCACGGCCTTGTGCAACCTTTCTACAAAATCACTAGCCATTTAACACGCGGCTTGACACAGAATATACATTATACATAGACTGGTGGTTTACCGCGATATCGTTCACTTAAACTTCCAAGAGTCCTCTTAATATGGCCCTTTCGAAAAATCCATTCTTAGCGGACGTCTACTAACTGTAAACTGCACCTCACGCGCGGCAGATTTTCTAATAGACCTTTTGCTTTACATACATATAAAAGACATCGTACACCAAACTTTGTGATAACGCTATATTTAATGTCCTAATTAAAATCATTCATATCGGAAATGAGAGGTTACAGATATTGCCATCCTCAACCCATTCCTGAGCGCGCAATGTATCGTGAACATTGGAAAATCGTCGTCAATCGTCAACAAAATGTTGACGCATAAAACAAGTGAACGACCCGCGCCGCGCTACCCCTGTTACGTACTTTTAAATTTTATTTACATTGGGCTTTGATGTAGAAATATTGAAGAAATTTGTTCCTAATTTAAATCGCATTGGGACAGATCTATCTGTCTGTATGTTCCGAGTAATCTCCAAAAGCGCTGGAGTGATTATGACGACACTTACGAGTATTCGAGATTTTTGGATATAGAACTTCTATGTCCATGAATCTCGGTGCGATATACCTACGCGATATTGTTTTCCGAACCCCCACATCTCCTTAAGATAAATGAAGTAATTATCCAAAATTTAGTTAATTTACATAATGATTTCATAACAGCTTAGTTAGATTCTCAAGTTCATCGTTCGTTTAACCTTGGCACAGAAAGTCAATTAAGTAAATAATAAATATTCTAGAACTCATCTAATCTAAAACACTTTGTTGCGAAAGTTAAATTTTAATAATGTAAATATTGCGAATTTTGATAAGGTTTTTTTTTGTATCAATAGAGAATTATGCAAACTATGCTTTATATATGTATATATTCCATTGCGCTATTTTCTCTTTTGTTAATGCAAAATAGATATATATTTTATACAACAAGATTAGGACACATAATTTATGAATATATTGTTAAGCATTTTTAGGGTTCCGTAGTACTACAAGGAACTCTTATAATTTCGCTCTCTACGTCTGTCCGTCTGCCCGTAAGGTGGTCCCATCCCCTAGCATTTCCAAACTATTAGACGTAGAGATCTGAAATTTTCTATGTTGATAGAACATGCTAAAAACTCATTAGGAAAATTATTTTGAACGAAATCGGACAATAATTTTTTAAGTTATTTAATAAATACGTTTATATAGTATCAGATACGGAACCGTTCTATATAAGCGTGTATTGACACGCTTTTGGCCATTTTTATTTGAAATTATATTACCTAATGTTTGATTTAGAATAACAAGATTAGTCAATTCCTTTTAGGTAGTCAAAGTCAAAATTTAATTTAATTATAATTTTGAATTTGTTCTTATTTTGTATTAATTTGTTATTAACTGTGTGTGTATTTCGATGTGTGATGAAATAAGACCTGAAATACAAACGTCAATACACAAATCGTTGAGATCCGCTACCAAATCGACTTTAAAGAAAGAACTTGAACCAATAAAAATTGAATTAAATATTTTAAAAGATCTTAAGAGTGGTATAGAACTTTTGAGTGATGAATACGATCGGACAAAAACTAAACTACAAACAACTGGGGAGAAAATTAAATTTCTAACCAATAGCAACAACTATCTTGAAATAAAAGTGGAGGAACTTTTACAAAAACTCATATTATTGCAGCAATATTCTAGGGAGACGACGATTCTTGAGCAACTCGTGGTACAGGGAAGAGCTGAAGGCACTACAGGTCGAGGGAGATCCCCTTAGTGTTTCAAGTCATTGAACGCCTTGCCTAATTGGCAAAGCATCTGGACGTCATATTGTTATATAATATGCCTCTATCTAGGAAACATTTTTCGTATGCCGGTATAACAATGTTTTTTAAATATACTACAATATTTTAATTCAAAAAAACATTACTGTAACTTTTGTTGTACATTACGACGACGAGGGAAACATTTTTCGAATGCCGGTATTACAAGGTTTTTAAAAATCGTCTTTGGTATTCTGTTCAGACTGCAAGTTTCGTAAGAAAAAAAATATTATGGGGCAATTACTCCTATTATTAGCATTTAAGTATATCGTAATACAATAATCGTGAGCAAACGGTTCTATAGTGTAAAACTATTTACGATATTCGAATGTAATGAATAAAAGCCATTAATACTGAATAAACTTGCCTAGAACAATTTTTAAATGTTTTAGTCTAGTCGTCGAATCCTTTTTCGAATCCTGTATTTTAACTGTAGATTTCTTAACATCCTGATGTGACTTCTTGGTAAACATTTCGCCGGTGTTAATGTAAATTTATAATGTAGCTGGTCATTATTTGTAAGAAAAGTGTAATAATTTCTACTGCTAGACATTATGACTTGGAAAATACATCAAAACTCACAATAGAATACCAAAAGTAAACATACAAAGGCTCTGTGCAATGATGTCTGGCACAAATACAGTATGTCAACTAATTCACTTACTATGCATAACTTTCTATTCTTTTAATTGTACATCAATTCACATTATAGCACTTTAAATAGATGTTTGATAAATCATTAAGTCCCTACTAACTGGAGAAACTGATGCAGTAATTGTGAGGCGTTCAAGGGTTGCATCTACTCGGGAGGCGCTGATACAGGCCCTGCATTTGCCGCGGTATAGGGGGGGGGGGTCAAGTGCCTTGTGGCGTCACATATCAGAATTTCAAATAATGTATTAAAAAAAAAAAATTTGCTGCTTTTTTTAAAATTATTATTTTTTTTAAAGTATGTGGCGTTCGATCGAGGGAGGTTCGAAAGAGTGACAAGGACGAGGGGGCGGGGGGGGGGGGCTGATTTAAAAATTGTAAAATTTATGTGAGGGAGGTTAATAAGACGAAAACTTCTACATTCCAATCCACAGTTAATCAATTGAAAATGTTTCATTGTTTCTCAAAGTGTTTTCCATAAAAATTGAACTCGCTCAAACCAAATGTTAAAGAAGTTATAGCATATTCAGTTGGAATAGTGAAAACTGCTATTTTGAGGGCGTCGATTTGTTCTTACGGCAACTACAACCGTCGATCACGCAATGCGTTCTTGATCCTTACAAACATAGAAAAATTGCTTGGACCTGGTCCGTGAACTCTTTAAATCCATGCCATAAAATAAAAATATTTATTAGTAGTAATAAAAGTATAATTGAATTCTTACATTCAGTCGCATGATAAACACAAATAAAAAATGTTAACAACGAAACCACGAAGCTGTCTAAACTACATTAAACGCTACCGCATAAACAGAAATGTCTATTTTCCAACGAAAAAAGGAAACATGAAAATTTTTATCTTTGCACAAGTGCAGTGTGACCGAGCAAAAGCCATTTCATTTCTTCCCCGTTATAAATTTTAGTTCATACTTGCATACTACGCACACAAAAGATTTCATACCAGAATCATTTATTACATTTTATGTCACATTAAATTAGCTGGATACGTCTAAAGAATAATATAAAAAATGAGAAAGTTGAGATATTTTTTATATTTTCTATCTATTAATTGGAAGATTTTGATAGTGGATTCTAAATCCTAATCCTGACAGAGGTACTTGGAAAACGTATAGGCCATGCTAAAGACGATTAATTCATATTATGTATTTGGGTGCATAATCAACTTTAGTTGTTTCTCATTCACTTTTTGAACATTCTGGTTTTAATAAAGTTTTAATGGCAGCACAGGGAAGCAATAACCGAACTAGATCACGGAGTTATTGCTATGTAATTATATATCCGGTGGAAGGTCAGCTCAGCGAATGAATGTCAAGGGTGAGTCGAGATGTGGACGAAATAAATTACTACCAGTAGTGACTGACGTAAGAGGTCGCTACAATACTGCAGAAATGAGTGAAGAACTACTAATATTGTGTTATTCTGATTTATGATTCTGATGCACATTATGTGCATCAGAATCATAAATCAGTTATTACTTTATGTTTACTTAAATTATGTTTACTTAAATTAAAATATCTTCAATAGGTAATTCGTGAAAGAGTGAAAGATATCCATCTTCACTAACTTTCGCATTTATAACATCAATAATAAGAAGACTAGCTTTTTATATATTCGATTTCCAATACAAAATAACTTTTACAGACAAATTTGGCCTGCAATTCCATTTTCAATGTCCTTTAGTTCTGTTCATAACTTTGTTTGTCAATAATTTGCACAAAATGTTGAGCGCAAACAGCTTTTTAACCTTTTGGTGAGTTGGAAAAGAATGATACAGTCACAAGATTATAGTCAGATTGATGGTAGATGGTGTGGACTAGGTAGTTACTGTCT
Organism: Charaxes varanes; assembly: GCA_024363005.1. Taxonomy (NCBI): domain Eukaryota; kingdom Metazoa; phylum Arthropoda; class Insecta; order Lepidoptera; family Nymphalidae; genus Charaxes; species Charaxes varanes. Next base: position 38,616 of record JANCMC010034103.1, read on the forward strand.
TTGTTTCATAAATTATGCCTGATTTATAGCTGTAAATGGACGTGCATATGCGAGAGTCTAGAGCCAGTCAGAGACTTAACATACACATGTAATGTAATATTTCAGTGATGTACGTGTAAAAAAAATTTTTGAGAAATAAATTATCTTATCTTATCTTATCTAATTTTAGCGTGATGATATATAGCCTACAGCTTTTCACGATAAATGAGCAGTCTAACGTATAAAGAATTTTTCCATTTGAATTAGTAGTTCCTGAGATTATCGCCTTCAATTAAATAAACATTCTCTTCAGCTTTAATAATAGTATAGATATATGTATAAACGGATGTTATTTGTTCTTTCACTGTATAAACATGTTGCTTTTAAATAGATTCTATGCACACGTACGTTTTTATTAAATGAATAGAATACCTATCTATCTATCTATTAGCCTTTAATCGCGCACTGCTGGATATAGGTCTCCTATGATTATGCCACTCTACTCTAGCACAGTTTATGTAAAAGAAAAAAAATCAGTAGATAAAATACAGGAAATATAATAGGATGAACTTTTTTTTATACATTGCATAACGTCAAGATCATGATCAGCGTTTCGTGAATAAGTTTGAGAGTAAAAATAAACATAATATACTTACTGGTTCCGTGTCGCAAGTTTCCAAGTCTGGGATCGGATCATCACCACAATAGTAGTCCGCTTGCAAAAATGGAGGTCTCGGCGGCGGCGGAAGCAGGAACTCTGGAAGTGGTCCTAGACAATCAATCTCCGTAAGGTCCGTGGGTTCCAAGTCCCACATCGCGTACTTATCTAACTTAACACTATTCACAACCTTTTCACTGTAATCACTAACACTATAATCACTTGTATCACGTTTTACGCGATTTGCTTCATCAGAAGTCCTGTGTTTAATAAGATTGGCTATGTATAGTTCGTCATCGACATCACTCCACACATTCTTTCTAACTTCGTCGTCATCACGATAGTCACTGTAATTTATACTTTCAGATGCTATAACACTATCATCTTCATTGACATCCGTTTCACTATTGACTTCACTCTGTATTGTGATCTCATCTGCAACGACATTTTCATTTATATCATCTAATGTTCTTATAGCACCTTCTACGTTAGACTTCTGTAAAACTCCACTGAGGTTTCTATACCAAACATTCTGCGATGTCCAAAAAGCGTGCGACGACGCTTTAGTTGGACGTTGGTCCCTCTCGGCCATACGCAATTTTCTTCTATTTTATCTGTAACAAACAAATGAAATTTTAAATACAAATCTTATCTTAAGTACAGGTTACAACAAAACGACCAAACGTAACAGGCAATTTCGTATCTGACGTCGGGCGAATCGATTCTTCGCCGGCATCAAACCACTTATTATTTAATAGAAGAGCTAACACCTCATTTTGTATAACAAAGAAGCCGCAATTAGAGACTACCACATCAGAGAGTACAATGGCAGCCCCAGCATCGATATCATCAGGCCACATTGGTTATTTTAATTTATTTTTTATCGCGTCAATTTAACCGGATGGGTTTCTGGCTATGCACTCTCCGTGTCGAGATACTGTCAATACGAGCCCCGAAAAGATTAAAGTTCAATGTTTTCTTATATTAAACGCCTGTTACTTATACCTACCGTTTGATAGGAAAAAAGACGCGTCACCATTACATTAAAGGAAGTAAGAGCCAGCGTTTGTTGTTATCTGATCTTTTTTAAAGTGCTTCTATTTTTATTTATTAATGAACTTTATTAAATTTGACTATCATGTAACGACTATTTGGAATTGACAACACTAAGCCTCGATAGCTCAAATGTATAAAATTGGACTGAATTCCTTGAGGTGCACTATTGAAACATCGTCGTGACCTCATGGGTCGTAGGAGTATTAGCACAATCTTTTTAAAAAGATAATGTTAGGAATGGAGAAGAAAATCAGTAAATTTGTTTGTTATATGTTGTGTTTGTATTTATGCATATAAAAACAGTTGGTGTTAGTTAGTCTCGCTAAAACTTGAAAACGGCTGAACCACGTTGAATTTTGTTTGATTAGTTTTTTCCTCTTATTTCCGGCAAGTTTTAGAGGAAAAAAAATATTAAAAGATTATTATAAAATAAAAAAAGAAATCAGATTTGTTCGACAGTACAGAATACTTCAAATAGATGACGTTTGTACTAGACATTTGACTGTTATGACATGTAAAATATTATTTCATAAAACATTCGGCCAGCATCATGTTTTATGGAAAAAAATTAAAGAGATTGGTTAATTGGCTAATAGTAGACGAGCCAATTTGGGCAAGACAACCTCTGCGGGTCCACTAGTAGTTAAGGGAGAACATCATACACTGCCTAAAGGGTTATGACTATTAATTAAATTAATTGTCTTGCCCGAATTTAGAGTCCTCTTTAATTGACTAATGACAGACAAATCTAAATTCAGGCAAGACTAAGTCTGTCGAGTCAGGTAGTCGTTTTTAAATAAGGTGCCCGAATCGCAAAACCGCGGATATTTTTAACATAGAGATCAAATGAAATTGTATACATTTACGTACTACTCGTAGTATTAAAACGGTTCCACAAACGTCTCTTGAATTAAAATAAATAACTTAGAGCCTATATAACTAAGAGAACCAAAATTGAGTATATCAAACATTGAAAAGTTAGAGTATTCAAAAATATAGGAAAAATTATCTATAGTATCTACACATAATAGGAATGTTCAAAACGATTCTAAAACGCATGAGATTGTGAGGTCAGAGGGTCAAGATGTTTCGCAGTCACTCAACCAACGGGTGTTTGGCACAGAACCGCTATGAGATTGCTTAATGTACTCTCCTAATACGGTACATTATGATAATATGATTGATTGCTTTTGAAAAATCGAGAATTTCTTTTGTCATTTGTTGGCATACCATTCATATGAATCTTATTTATACAAATGTCCAATTCCGCCCACGCGTACAGTTTTTGACGTACATTTACTTCGTATCAAAACATCGTTATATTTATGTCTTTGGTAATAGTAGTATTTAATATATTATATGATTGTGTAATAAAAATAAGTTAAAGCAATAAATAAGCGAACCTTCAAATGTTCGATGTATTGCGTAAGCTCACGATGCGGTTTCACATTGACTTTACATTCAATACTTTTATAAACTTATGTATACTCGAGACCAATAAAAACGGGTCACCGAACATCATAGTTCCATCTTCGAAACACATTTTCAGAATCTTGAATACACTTACTCAGATACTTACAATTTTTTTTGGACGTAATCAGCAAAACGTTCGTTCAATGTCGTAATGTGTTTTAGGTATCTACGATCATAATCATTTTTGAGACTTACACAGCTATCGCAGATTACAAATTATTTAAGTAAAACGTTCATCAATTTCAAACGTCATATTTTGTTGCTTTAGACTTGTTAAAAATATCATTTACGATATCATTGTTTACAATTCAATTGAGAATGTTTATTCTGCGTAAAAATCAGTGATCTGTCAATGCCTAGGCTAGAATAAAACAGTAAATTGCCAAGAAGAAAAACCATTATACATTATAACAACGTATTTGTTGCTCCTCGAATGCAATATACAAGCTTGTTTAATGTTAACGCGCGAAGTTGGTGTATTAGAAACACCAATATGAGAGACTTCGCGTGTCCAAGAACGCTCAGTGCGTTCATGATCTAAGAATAATTATAAAATTATTAATAATACTGCAATTTGTCTTTATATATTGAGGGATTAAAAATGCTTTGAGGTCCAGACTACAGACCCTGGAAGTCTGGAGTAGGACCAAGGCCTGGCTTTTGGGGACCCCTGCACGACTGTATGCTATATTAAACTTTGCCATGTCATTTTTGTTATTACAGTTATTGTGTAATACATTTATTTAAAGGGGATGCACTCATTTACAGTGTTCACCCTCTAAATGTGAGGCAGCTCCAGACTTTCCTGCGCGAGGGGACGAGGCATTAGGAGCTGTTATCATACATGGCTCTCCTGCTGGTTTCCATTCGTTGTTAATAATTTTCCTAAATTACCTTATCCAGACTGCCTGGGATGGTGTGCACTGGAATGGGCTGCCACTTGAGGTCGCTCCACATCTCCTCCTCAGTCGGTGGGAACATCCCAGCCAGGTTGGCCTGAGCGCTCATCAGAGTGCGATCAATATCGCTGCTTTGGACGTAAATCAAACTACTGGAGTATTTGCCTCCTGGGATCAAAGATTCGTATCTTACGCTTTCACGCTTATAGACTTTTCTATTTTGTGAATGTTTTCCATACTAATTTCAGCAACTGGTTTTAGAAAAGAAAATTTCTCTAAATTTCTAATTTCTGTAACTAAATTACGAGGGTTAATTATACTAGGGTGCATTACACCTAACTGCGAAAATGACATAGCATCTTCTAATATCATTAACTTATCTAATAAAAGCTGTAAACTAAAACTTATTTGTACATAAATCTCTAAAAAGTGTAATTGGTTTGTTATAATACATACAATTTAATGTATAATAACAATACCACTAAAAAATAAAAATTAACAAAAACAAGATAAGCTTTCACACCAATGCGAGTTCTTTTGTTTAAAATTGGATTTGTTGGTACATGAATTTTGGTCTATTTTCTATTTGCAACAAAGCTTACTATTTCTTAAATGGACTATTAAATTTTACATAAATAGGAATACATATTTGAAACTATAATTATTAACATTGACAGGTACAACAAAAATTATGAATTTGAAGTTTCTCAACAGCGCATTCTTAAATACACAAATATGCAGCTTTATCAAACTACATATGCTGTACAATCAGGTTTTAGGACGGGATATGGCTGTGAAACTGCTCTTCTTAAGGTGACGGACGACATCATCTCATCTACGGATAGAGGTCAGATAACGGTTTTGACTCTGTTGGACTTTGCTAAAGCATTCGATACGGTTCAACACGATGGTTTGATTCGAATTCTGCACGCAGCTGGCTTTTCTGCCAACTGTCAGTTAATCATCTTAATTCTGTTTAATTATAAGCCTGATTTGTCCAGCGTTTCCATTCTTCTCCAACCTTTACACCTCTAAGAATTCGTCGGAGAACTTTTCTTTCAAACATCATGAGCTCTTTTTTCGCTGTCTTGGATGCTGTCCAACATTCTGATCCATACAGAAGTACGGGGCACACTCTTGCTGAGCTGCCTAGCTAGATGAAGTAACACCTATTAGCTGAGGCAATCCTTTTTCTAATCTCCACATGAATTTCTCCCGGCACATGCAAGTTTCCACACGATGTTTTCCTTTACCGCAGAGCACGAAATTAATTTAAACACAAATTTAGCACTTGAAGATTCAGGGGTGCTAGCCGGGGATTGAACCCGCTATCATTGGTCGTTGTGTTTTAACCACTAGACCATCTCGGATCAAATTTAAAAATTAGGTACGTACATAATTTAAATTAGGAATATAGAAAAATAACAAGTAAATTGAAATTCCTTTATTCATATACATATCGGCGGTGGGGTTTGAACCGAGTACCTTGCGGATTTCAGTCCATACCTTATACCGTTGAGCTATTGAGGCTCTAAACGTATGTAAGTATTTATGTATGTATTACTTTAAATTTCTGTTTTCTATGTTGTATTATTATTATATTAATACTTAACACATTACCTAACTACTAGAAACAAATTACTTAGATACTGAAAATTTATTGCACATATTTGGACTTTGAACGCACACATACCAGTACATATACACACAAACGCAAACACACACATAATATTATAAATAATAATAAATATATAGGACTATATGACACACGGACGTCTATTCCTAAGGTAGACAACTTAATGCCTGTGTTATAGGTAACAGACGCCTGTTATACACAAATATATATTTTTTTTGTAATTATATACATACATATTATCCATATGGATAATACACCTAGACTCGAGGCGGAAATCGAACCCACGACCCCGGAGCAGAAGGCAGGGTCACTGCCCACTGCGCCAACGGGCCAGCCATTATCATTCACTGTTTGCCTATTATCATATTGTATTTTCTACATAAGTGATTGTAAATCTTTTGACCAGCGCCTCGTTTCTAGGAAATCAGCGTCAATTTGCCAGACATATTATCTTGATTGATTGCATATGATTGAATCCTTTTTTTGTTATTGAAACGTTTAATACTCTGGCAGTAATATACATGAATTTCAAAAATCTTCACATCTATGCGGAAAGGTGGTAAAGCTTTCCGCATGATGTTTAGAACTCAGAGAAATTTAAAATAATCAAAGAAATTTTATACCTGCCTGAAAATTTAAAATAAATATTTTCACAGGCTAAATGCTACTCATTTTGAGTTTAGGCAAAGTTGCCCACCCTGTTGGTTTGAAACATCTATACGTACACATAAAACAAAAGAAAACAAAGTTTTAATTTACATAGGATACATTAAACTCACCCCTCCAATATAATAATACACCCCAGCCCACTCTAATTATGAGGGTGTTTATTTTAAAACTTTCCTAATTTGTTTTGCAAATTAAAAGTCAGCGATTTGACCGCTATGGTAATATATACAGAAGTTTACAGTCGGAGCCATATACCAAAGTAAGTGGAGGTCCGTACACAGAAATAAATTATTTGTTTACAGATTTTTGAATATTTTAATTTGAATAAGTTGTGATGACTTATAACATGGTAATCTAAACAAAAAATTAATGTCCCTTGAAGCAGTGAAAATATCAAACCTCTAAGTGTTCGTAATCGAAAGATATGGTCGTTTATGTCGCATTTTCCGTACATTTGAAAAGGGAGCCAAAACTTATAGGGTACTTTCCGTTGACCTAGAATCATTAAATTTGGCAAGAAGCTATACTTTGTAGCAAAAGTATAGGAGAATGTGCGAAAATTGTAAATTTGTTGTTACACCAGTGTTTCTTTATCTATCAGCTGTCTGTCCGTCTAGACCCTTTTCTTATGAAAGCGGAGATGTACTAAGTTGAAACTAATGAAAAGAGCTGTAAAAAAATCTATGACAATCTTAAATTATGGATGCCCATTTATGTAGTACTTCCCGTCAACCAATAGACTTGAAATTTAGAAAAGAGCAATGTCTTATTATATAAGTAAAGGGGAAAATGAAAACCGTAAATTTGTATTTAAGTACCTCACCAAAAAAGGAATTCTACAGTCTTGCAATAACCAGGTAAATATATTTAATATATAATTTAATATTTTATAATGGTACAAAAACCTCGGTGTGCGAGTCCGACTCACACTTGCCAATTTTTGTAGTTATTTAACCTAATCATGTTTTTACAGGTGTTTTGAGAGCGAAGAAGATTTTAATTGCGTATATTAGAAGCGAAGAAGATAAAATGTGGCTTTGTGCGTGCGCAGTGGCGCTAATGTGCGCTGCGCTCGCCAATGCTGATTCTTTTAAAAGGGCTGAGAGTAAGTTCAATTTACTAAAGTGTTTGAATAATATACCGTTTTTCGTCAGACAGGCTGATGGTTCTACTGACTGTACGTAAACCGACCCCCAAGAATATCTTTAATAAATATGTCTCTTCCTTCGTTCCAAAGTATCACATAAGTCTGGAAACATTAAAGTGGGCAGTTTATTCAGGCAAAAAATTCTTTACGGATTTTTAAAGTGTGAAATAACCTTTGATTCTATTGCCACCAGTGTCACCGTCTACGTTTGTACTAACCACGCGCTACGGTCGATCTCCCCTTCGAACAATGTCGTCAAGATCTGACAGGTATTTGTTAATTACATGTCCGAATACTTCAAGGCATCATATTGTATAGTAATAGAGTGGTGATCCCACTGCTCTCACAAATATGCAACGGTAACATTAACGGTGACAAATATAGTCGTATGATTTGTATTAAAGCCCATTTGAACTTGCCAAATTAAACGTGCTAAACATTCATTATGAAAATTATTTTGAGTGAAATAGATGAACCACTCTTGCAGTTTTTTAATAAATATCTTTATCGTGTATCAGATACGGAACCCTTTTATATAAGCGTGTCTTGACAGGCACTTGGCCACTTTATTATTATTATATTTAGCGTATTGTATTCTAGCGGGCCCGGCAAACGTTGTCTTGCTCGAAGTTTGGCTCGTCTGATATTAGCCAATTAACCTATCTCCTCTGTGTCTTTCCCATAATACATGACAGTGGTCGATTATTTTATAAAATAATAATTTAACATAGCACGTCAGCCAAAAGCTTGTTTGAAGTAACGACCAATTTTACATTTTTTAGCATTCTTAAATATTCTTTAGACTTTCCCTTTCTTGCTTATCTTTTAAACCTGACCGAAAATAAAGGAAATAGAACAAAGCAAACAGAATTCAAATAGGTTTTGCCGTTTCTGAATTTAAGCGCGACTGACGAATGATATTGATCATTTAACTCGTTATGGTAGTTAGTCCTGGTAACAGAACTCGTGGCTATTTGTTTTAGTCCGTGCCACTGGGCTATTGCGGCTAAATACTTCAACAAAACCAACTGGACATAAAATCCAACGACACGACGTAGGTAGTTATTATAAATGAT
>JANCMC010034152.1:0-52254 GCA_024363005.1 Charaxes varanes
ACGACTGTGTACTTCTTATGTGCCAGTTCTACTAGTCTTCCTCGCGAAAAAGGATGTAAGAAATGTTGGCGACAACAATTGGCATTAGCAGACCTTCCTCTATATGAACTACAATTGTGCCAAACCTCATACTATACTAGTAGTACTAGTATCTAAAATTTTTCGTTTCATATATGAGATACATACGATATTTAAAGATAACCTGAGCTTGATAACCTCCATCTTAAAGCCCATTAAGAATAACATAATCAGCAACAAACACTTGTATCGAGCAATCTTAAAGCCACGTATATATAATTAAACATCGTGACCGGAGAAGGAACGAGTCGAGAATTGTTTAAAGCAAACTATCCTTTGCATCGATTTAAATTCCATTAAACTGAAAATAAAAAGCCAATTTGAACTTTATATCGTCGTCGCCGTTGCCCGCGGTCGCCGTCGATAATTTCAAAGAACTATTAAAGTTATCTAGATTAGGTGCTTGCGAGTTAATTTTGTTTTGCATTTCTATGCTCATTATGAGCAATACATCACGGATAATAAATATAGCAATTGGAGGAGGTCATGGCCTAATCATTGGTCGGCATTTGAGTCGATCGCTAAGTTGAGTTGCTCTGGCCGCGACCGGGTGATAGATGGGTGACCCATTTTTGCACTGCCTACGCGTTCCTAAGAAAAAGGGTCTTAACAGAAGGACGGACAACGAGGTGATGCTATAAGGGTTCCTTATTTCTTTTGGAGGTATAGGACCTTAGAAATATTACATTTAACAAAATAAAAATATTTTTGTGTCCTTTATGTAAATAGCTAGATTACAAATGAATAATAATAATATTTTTTTTGCTAACTACTATAATAGAGTAGCAACTTTTCGCAAATCAAAGTTTATTACTCTGATAATACCAACTGCACCACAGAGGTTATAACGCTAAACGCATCTATTCGCGTATAGCATTATAATATAGTGCCAAAGAATTATAATAGCTCATTAAGAGGTTACCGATGCCCAGGGTTGCCTATTGACTAACTGACAACTCTACAATATATTGTCAGCGACGCGACACAGCGTCCATCGAGTGGGCGGTGCCAGTACTCGTGTTTTTGTTTCTATCAATACGTTATTCGATCAAAAATCCTTTAACCAATATTAGCTCCAGATTTATAGAAATAGCTATCTCAAACTTTTTGCTTTCTAAAAGCCAATGTAAACTATCCTGGACATCAAAAACTCATTCGCAAAGATGATCAGGCGTGGGAGCTATAGAAGTATTAGGTTTTTACATCGTCACCTGTTCTGCACATCTAGTATGATATTGGTCACAAGCGTAGGACCGCGTGGCGGTGTCCAGTGGGCCGGCGGTCGGCGACCCCGGCCGCGTGTGATAAACGCTTGTATGGTGTATAGGGCCCGCGCAGACGAGCGGAGTGGCCGCGTATGATTAACGCTTTGTTTCATTCTTCTCGACTGCTATTCGGAACTTCTGATATTTTACAGGTTGTTATCGTTCATTATATCGTAAATGTATTATTCATGTATACAAGTAAATAAAATAGAATGTATTTATTTATATACATTATGTTTTACATATTGTCTCGTAAGGACGTTCCAAATAGTAAAGTATTGCAAACATCTGCCCTTAAGTGCTCACGTGTGCGTGTAAGGTAACTGCATGCTTGGACATTCCGACTAATTTAGACACAGACCTTCAGAGCTGTAAGAATAAAATTCGGCGAGTGAATGGATGACGCAATTGAACGGATATCCTGTAATGTCTGTCAAGGACTTAATAAAATTAAGGATTAATGTGTGTCTAACATCTGGCTAAATGGTAAAATTATCTATCATGTACAAAGATACACCCGAGACGCTCAAAATATGCAAGTTGTTTACGAATAGAATGGTTACGTTTTTATTGATTTAGCAGCGTCGACCACAGACATGGTGAAGTTTGGTTTGGTTGGAGCACATCGGCACTGAAGCAACAAAACTCGGCTACTTAGCTTAGCTGTGTTTTAGCTACCGAAAGCCGTTGACAAATGTGTCGCCAGAAGGCTCGTAGACGCGTTCCTTAATCGTATTAGCTTGAAAAATCTGGCACCGGCAACTGGTTCCACGGAAATATTCTTACTTTCTTCTTGCTTTAAATGTAGAGCGAGGCAAGAAATACCAGCATGAACGTTTCGCTATACATAGGATATCAAGTTTCTTAGAGGATAACTTAGATCTATGTGGAATTCAGCCAAGTGATGGAATGAATGCGTTCCGTCAATCATTTTCTTTTACTAAGTATCGCATAGATTACATGCGGCTTAGAAGTGGTTTTGGTTACTTTTCGTCATAAAATAAAAGATTTCGAGAGCAGGCAGGTCTCAGCTTTAGTACGTGTAGTCGCGAGTGGTCACTTAATACCCGACACAGGTTGGGTGGTACCGTTAGGCTGGTCGGAGCAGGTTCGGATCTCGCTCGGAGCAGGTCCGCTTACGCCGGGCAGTGGGCAATTTTACCGCGCGGTTATTATTACAATTAAACCTTGCGCCATTCATTTGGTTCACTTCGATGATTACCTTGATTAGCACGCCTGCAGCCCCCGGGGGTGATACGAGACAAGTATGGGGCTCTACATACATATATGAGGTCTAAAGCAATCAATTGGTGACCAATTCAGGGTGGAAGGGGCTATATCATATTCAATTCTAGCATGCTTATTTATTACATTTTTAACTGTTGAAAATATCAGTCATTAGAGACGCCCCAGACGAGGAATGAGTACCTTTTTATGGCTAATAAGTGGTCTTATATATTTATATATTATATAATTATAAAGATTCATAAAAGCGAAGAATCATCTATCACGAAACCTCAAGAATCGCGTGACGTACAAAGATGAAATTTGGCAGGGAGGTACTTAATAGTTTGGAGACGTCCGCTGAGAACAGATTTTTTGTTAGGCTCCGATTAAGGGGGTCTAAGGGCTCTCACAGGTGTAATCATACGCGGAGGAAGTCGCGGGAAAGAGCCAGTTTTCCATAGGAGTGCCCATATTAACAAGGCACAGGGCCTTTGCAGCTTCGATGAGATGCGGCAGACCTACAGTACGCTGGAGCAGTCTCCCGTATTGAGCGTTGTGGAACCCCGGCGTCGTGCCGTGACTCACCGTATTGTGGCCGCGTACAAATACCTCGGAACTGGCGTCGGGCCAAGCTCGGTGCAGTATAATTGGGGCGCTAACAGATCGTCATCGAATTAACGACTCATTAACGAAACTTCATTTATTGTTGTTTATGATATTCGGTACCTATCGCATTGTCGGTGAAAGAACATCCAAACTACAATTAGTTAATAAAGAAATCAACTGTCGATACTCTTGTTTACAGAATCTTCTTTGCCCGTTCCGATGTACACAATCTACACATATACATAAAACTGAAGGGTCTGTCTGTAATGTCAAAATTATTAATGTTTACTAATTGCATAGGACTATGTACACGATACTTGTAACAAAAACACAATTTCAAACATTTTGTTCGTCTGTCTCTTTGCTTTACTGATTTGGCCGAAACTTTCACTGGTAGCTGACTTTACGAGGAATAACATGCGCCACTTTGCTTTTAGCTCATTAATTAGGGTTTCCCAAATAATAAAAAAAACAAAAACGGGAGTCCTTTAGACTTCTTTACCTTCATCAGATAAGCAGATAGCTTATTTAGCCGTTCAATTAACAGCCTAATCTCTTTAAACGGTGCCATTCAACTAACTTCCTGAATGATATTCAGCCATTTGATCAAACAGCTAGACTGTTCAAAGTTTAATGATAAAAAGTACAATAAAAAAAGAACATTGGCACTCCGGGAGTCCTAATAGAAGTAAAAAGATGTTGAGAAAAATCGGGAGAAGTCAAAAGTAAAGATCCATTTGATTGAACGGCTGATTAAGCTAGTTGGCTGCAACATAATCGCCAACTCGATCACACTTTTTCTAACGCTCCCGTCAGGCATTCGCCAGTTTACTCCCCAAGTCAAGCGTGCGTAAACGAGTGCTCAAAATTACTGTTTGTGTCTCAAAATTGCAAGAATCATCGATTTCAAAGCTGATCAAATCGTGGGTATGGACAATAATATGTACATATAAATAAAATTATCACCACACACACACACACACACACACACCCGATGCTCGTTGGTCGCCGCGGCGTTACGGTAAACTGGTGGCGCAGCTTCGTGCCGCGTTTGGCGTACTGCTGGTGCGCACCTTGTACTCACTGACCTTCCGCTTATATATTGTATAAATAAGGTAAAAGGTTGTTTATAGTTAGTAGACATCCGCTAAGAACGGATTTTTTGATAGGGCCAGATTAAGAAGGTCTATAGGCTCTCACAAGTTTAATTAATAAGTCATGAAAAAATGCACGTAATTTATATTTTCCTAGTTTATTAAGAAATAACGTAAACAGTATAATTACCCGACTGAATTAAAACTTGATCACCAGTCACTGAAACAATTGAATTTGAACTGATTAATGAGAAATAAATTCTTTCTCCCCAAATTTTAGGCAATATTAATGTTTGTAGGGGAGCCCGTTATACTGAATTTGTAGTCATTAACGGCTTGTGGGGAGATATTGGATTACGTAGTTAGGTATTAGGTGCGAAATATTATTGGAATATGAACTCATCTCCGTGTAATTAATTTACTTTATCCCATAAGGCAACCTACCTATGTTAACAGTTGATATTTGGTAGGGGTACATTACAGGGATTTTCCATATGCGGTTTTCTGAGGCGCTCGAATACAGCGCAAATCCCCTCTTGGGTGTCCTACCTTGTATATTGTCACTGTAACTTAACCAACTCGGGGTTTTTTATATTCTGATAAGAGGCAATAAATGTGTTATATAATTCTTTTTTTTATGTATTTGTCATTTACGTAACCGACAGTTCATAGGTATCGATTTATATCATCTTAATAGTAAAAATTGAAAACAAAATAACAAACATTGTTTCGTGTCATTTTCTGGATTCTGGAGGATTTTTCTGAATTTAACAAAAAAAAAACCTATGATAAGAAATTAAACGGCTGGCCTTATTTCGATGAGACTTTTACTGGCAGATATAAATTGAACAAAATCGCCAAATTTTATGTCGTAAACACTATGTAAACAAGAAATAGATGTAAGACAAGAAGTTACAGTAGGTGGCGGACACGGTTCATCCCGCGGGACTCTCGACCTCACGCCGACCTTGGCCGGTGAGTGAGCGCGCATGCGACTCCTACTGCAGGCGCGCCTTCATATTCAAATAATATCTCCTCGGGCTTCTTGTACCCGCTACGAGTAGAGTACGAGAGTAGATTAGTCGTTGTTCTCTATTTTTTCTGTTTGACTTAATTGGATCATGGTATCATCGTTCAAGTATCTACTTTTATATAATGATGTTTTACGCTATATGCTTTGTAATATATGATAGAAATAAGGAAGAAAGTAAATTTATTATTCCAGTAACGAAAAAGTAATAAACTAAAACTTGACACTGTTTTATCTAGTCTTGTCGCCTTATTTATATAATATCTGTAGTATCCACTGCTACTACGTAAATATTATTAAGCATTTACTGTAATTATAACTCACCAAATTGGTGTATGCACGCGTCGTACTCATACTGACCACAATGTACTCGGATAGCTGTTACCCAGTCAACGGTCGTAATACAACTGCCTGGCATATCCGATTGTCTCTGTATTTATACTCTTTTGAACAACTACCCTCCTCCATGAATACACTACAATATCTATATAAGCACTCCTTAACTTTTAATTTGTAGGCAGGGAAATAGGTTAAAGTTATATTGCAGTATTGGCGTCAATATAAAGTATCAGTTCACAAGGTTATGAGGTCACAAGATAAAATACGAAATTTTCTAGTTTGTGCTGCATATGAGATCGTTTATATCGGTATATATTATGTATATATTATACACGATGAGGTATCAGGGATTAAATCTTTATAAAGCGTGTGCTTAGACTTACCCTGTTTAACGGGCGCCTACTTTTCGGACGAATGAGTTTCGTCAGAATTCGTCAAAACAATTTTTTTTTTGAGAATTTTCGTCTTGACTATAAACATTAGCAAAGAATTACTAACTACACGAACTAAAGAATCAACAAGCCTTGTAAGGTTTTCACCGCTCGGGTCTATTTGACCCCGTCGGTGCAGGAGAGCGTTAAATGGCTGTCGACAATTTATATCCATTACTATTCCAGCGGTCCGGGCAAGTCGTTTTACTGCATTCACCGGTGACGTGCGCGGTCAGAGCCGCAGTATTTAACTACCTCATTGTACCGGCGGTGCTATGGGAACACACTCGTAGCTCCTATTGGCTGATAGACCCAAATGTAGCATTTAACCGATGCAGCATATCGCCCGATTTGGTCCCTTTCTGTTGCATTGAATCTGTACTTTTTTTATTTTCACCAACTTAACATTTTAGCTATGTTCTTAGTTGAATCCAAGTATTACTGATTCATCTGCTCATTTACGAGTATGTTATATTATGCAGCAGGTGCGGAATGTCCGCGGATGGCACGATGAGCATGCCCGCCACCCTAATAGACTTGTGACGTCACACTTTCACGGTCTATTTAGATCAAAAGCCTGTTAATATTATATCCCATACCTTCCTTACAAGAAATAATGTATCAAAACATATTTTATTGATACATCCTTTATAGAAATCCACTATGTCGATCATAGGCAAATTCCAATGCCTACTCGCATTTGACCAAAAATCCAAAACCAAAAATTGAGTAGCTCTGACCACTACTTGTCGAAAGCTACCCGCTCTTGATATCAAGCGTAGGAAATGATATCATATGAAAATTATATACCCCACAGTGGGTCGACAGGTTGAGAATGATGAAGATGACGAAAATTAAGTATTCTGATCACTGTGATGTATTTTCATAATACTCGTACACTGTAACAGGCGCAGCGCTCCCCCGCTCCCCCGCTCCCCCACTCCTTTATTGTTGTCTGTTTTTCATTCCATACAGCATGTATAATAAAGGACAAAGAGGCAGGTGGACCACCTTAGAAACTAGCGAAGTCAGTAGTGGCCACATAAATGGTCTACCAGAAGGTACACAGGTGCGATGTAAACCTTCCAGAAAATGAACTTGCTTTTGTCTTGTACGACTCAAACACCAAAGCTGGCAGCTGATTTTAAACAGATGCTTTGAGAGTTGCTATCGCATTCTAGTACTTTAAATGTTATACTGCGAATTTGCTTACACAAACATGGGACTCGGCCAAGGTTATATTGCATCTATTGGTTGAAGAACTCCCAATCAACAGATAAATAAGTTAATTAGTTGCCGGACAGAGTGCGACAATATTCCAAATGAGTTTCAAATGAGTTACACAGTAGTTTCCGCGATATAAAAGTGTTTGTAAAGTGATGAGTTGGTGTGTTGGTGTGGTGTAGTTAATTATAATTGAAAAAAAATTATTAAAAAAAAAATTTTTTATAAGTAATAGTCTAAAGATAATAGAAAATACAAAAACAAGTTTTCATATCTATTATTTTTATGTAAATTGTACGATCCATAATTTGAATAACCAAAATATTCTATTCCCATCTACCAATGACCATAATGACGAAATCGAAATTATATCCTATGAATCTGAATTACAAATGCCAGAAATAATGAGACTCATACAGAAAGATCTGTCAGAGCCCTACTCAATCTATACATATAGATATTTTATTCATAATTGGCCTAAACTTTGCTTTTTGGCAAGTCATGAAGGCAAGTGTATTGGTGCCATTGTTTGTAAGTTAGATATGCATAGAAATGTTGTCAAAAGAGGTTACATAGCTATGTTGGCTGTTGATGAGAAATATAGGAAAAGGAAGATTGGTTCTAAATTAGTTCAAAAGGCGATAAGGGTAAGATACAAACAATTTTATAATTACTATTTGAAATGTAAATGCATCTAATGAAAATATTTTTAAATATTCTTTTAATTTATAGGAATTTATAAAACAAATAAGTAGCAACGCTTTTTATAAATAGGTTGCAAAGGCAATGTGTATAATATACTTATAATTTTATATCTACTTTTTTCTTCTATTTTTAAAATGATTATATAAGTAATATTTGAGGTTAGATTCTTATTATGTTTAACTTGATAAATAACAATTAAGTCACTCTAAATATTCTTATTGGAATCAAATTTGTCATTTCACAATTAAAAAAACACTACTTTGAATTAAGTACATTAATTTTGAATGTCAGTTATTGATTTTATATAACATAATAAAATAGAAAATTTGTCCAATATGATTGGAGATATACACCTTGACCCTGGCATACAGCAAGAACCTGTTTTTAAGTACATTTGACACAATAATATTAGGGACATATACTTGAGAGCTTGCATGTTCAAACACATGTGTATAGCAAATGTTACAATATACTAGTTGACTATTTTTTTAAAACCATTATTATGCCTTGCAGTCCACTAAACCCAAAATATAAATATTTCAGCAAAAAACAAACAGGTGGTTAGTTTTGCATCTTTATAAATCCACATAAATTTTAACACCAAAATGTTTGGTCTATCATGGTGTCTTGTATGACATAACATCTTGCTAAACAAACAGCTGTAGTTGAGTCTGATTGGAGCAACAACATTTGTTTGACAATGCTGATGTCATGAGCTCAGATTGCCATTCAGTGTCATATGATTTATATCTCTAATTTATTTATTTACAAAATATTAAATAACGTAATATTTAAATCTCTGTCAACTATACATAACAAAAATTTATAAGGATTTCTTTTAGTAGAAATTACTCTATTCTTCTTCGTTGCACTATTGGTAGAATTTATGTGATACATAGCCACATTGTCAAGAGAAGCTGTTATTTTTAAAAATAACAGATCATTTCTCTCTGCTACCCAATAATTTGGTGCTCTCATAAGGGTCCACCCACAGTGGTCTTAATATGGATTGCTCACTTGACTGCTTGACTGATATGCCTCAATCTACTACATAGCTATGAAATATGTCATCACAATGTATGAAATTCAAAAAGTAATTGAAACTTTCCTTAGCCTTGTATTATGGCTTACATACTATAAATATATAGCAATTAATATAGTGATTCTTCTTCTAACATACTTATTGTTATTGTTTCAGGCAATGATTGAAGATAATGCTGATGAAGTTGTATTAGAAACCGAAATCACAAATAAACCTGCACTGAAATTGTATGAAAACTTAGGTTTTGTGAGAGACAAACGTTTATTTCGTTACTACCTTAATGGTGTAGACGCATTACGATTGAAATTATGGTTAAGGTGAAATATGTAGGTAACAAATGGGAAATTCTCGAATGTTGTGTTAATATGCACTGGTGACTTTCAAGTCTCAGTCAATTAGAGTGCGTACAGTCTAAAAATGCACATTCATGATCGCTCAATTACTAGACCTTGCAGTGCATGGTTAAGAATGAGTTTACAATATAATCGCTGCATACAAGCAAGCATACCAATTAATATTTACTTTCACACTTCAAAATAATGGATTTTAGTGGAGGGGTGTGTATTTTTAGACTGTAAGCACTATACATATACTGATTTTAAAACTCTTAAACACCTAGTCATTCACAAACACAAAAAAAAACTCCTAAAACATAGAAGAATAGGATAAGCAGGTAATAATGCATACTCTTATCAACATGTACAATTTTATTGTTTAAAATGACAATCATGTGTCAGTAATTGCATACATGTTTTTCTAACATGAGTGACTCAACTTGGTTTTCTCAAAGAGTGTTTTAGACATAATGATATATTGTAAATTATATTAATGATTAAAAAAATAGAGAGTATAAATGACTCTATGGATGTTATTAGCAGAAATATAGTAACAATACTTGGCACACAAGTATTTTTATGGATTGTATATCTATAAGACTACAACTTACTTTAATTCATTTTTAGAATGTTATAAGTATTTCTAAATTTGACCGGTCTGTTGGTGCAGTTGGCAGTGACTATCTCTTGCTGGGAGGGGCGTGGATTTGATTCCCGCCTTAAGCCGGGGCATATTATGTTTATCTACATATTTATATATAATAGTTCTATATGTGTGTATGTCACTGAACTGATCTGAATGAATTTTTCTACATTTGTTTGAGTGGTGCCCTGGATAGTTTAGATTCACAAATCAACTCGGCAAATGGTGCTGCAGTCGTCAAATATATTTGTCTATAACAAGGGTCTATTACTTAAATAAAACAGGCATTAAAACGTCTGCCTGAAGAACAGAGTCCTTGTGTCAAATAGTCCTATGAATATATCAAGGATTTCATCTAGGCAGGGCAGGAGGGAGCAGCCCCCCCCCCTAGAAATTAAAAAAAATTTTGCCTCCTCCGTCTGTCTGTTTGTTCGGCGTAATCTGACCGAAGTCTATTCATTTGGAATTCTCACAAGTTGGCCTTGACAGGTTCTCCTTGAGTAGCCGGCGCCTGGTCCATTCAGCGAGGGTACCACGTGATCTCTTCAGCGAAGGTACGTCGTGAGCTCTTCCAGAGCCGATCTCCAGGTACACCTTCTCCAGGCGATAAGGATCGGCAGGGTTCAGGGACCAGGAAGAGCGTTCCAGGCTGGAGGACTCGTTTCTGAAGCGAACTTTCACGCTGATGCCGATCCGTCATATTTTCGGGTTGATCATTGCATAGGGTGTTCTGTAGGTCTCCGGTAACATTTAAAGGGGTAATAATGGATATTAGGAGAAAAAAAATACACTCTTATTAATTTACAAGGAATCAGAACACTTTCAGAATGTTCTTATTAATAACTGGGTCTCTATTCAGCGCACTCCGGAAGAGATTTCTTTATTGAAGAGATCTGATGAAGAAAGTAAAGATATCCGTTTACAGGTCAACGTTCTTAATCATCCTTCCTTCTTATGACAAATAGATGATGACATAAAACTAGAACTATGTTACGAAGTAAAGCCGACCTATCGGTAAATTTATGTCGGATAGTTTTGATGGCATTTTACAAAACTATCATAAAAGGCAGAATTAAAAAGGTAATTAGTTAGAAGAAGATGTTATTTGTATTGTTTGTTATACAATAAAGATGGTAAAGATTTCTTCCAATAACAATTAAAATATAAAACATATTAAAAGCTAAGATCAGGTAATATGGCCATTTGAAAGCTACTATGCATATTAATTCATTGTAACATTCCCTTTGACTAGACAGAGGTGAAACTGAGATGAGAAACAAAAATCAATATTACACCTCCTTCTCCCTCCAACTCCAATTTTTCAGAAGTGAAATGGTGGAATTTTAGGAATTCTCAATGGCTTATGCAATTGTCTCCACATTAACCAGCTCAGCCCTTGGATATGACAATTCATTTTACTGGACTCTAATCCATCCTGGCTTGCAGTGAAAAAGCTCAGGGAGCTGTAGCACTTGTTGTACTTATTATACAATATATGACTATCTATTGAATTAAAAGGATAATAGTCGTATAGCGAGCGAATCGTGCATCACAGTTTACTTTTGGGAAGGACAAATACAGCTATACAACACATCCTTACATGAGTGGTGGGGATGAGTATAGTATGAACTATGGGTTCAGAGTTATTGTTATTATTTGATGATAAAATATTATTTTATTATCCATTATTATACAAATTATGCATCTCATAATACAAATAACACCCCTCATAGTATTCTTTTCAAATATTTCGGAAACCTGAAGCCAAGCAGCAGCCGCAAAGCTTCCAAGTATAGATACAATGAAACGAACGATACGAAATATAAGAAATCGAAACTCCGGTAGCCAATGCATCGCAGAGATATAGCTTTTACAGAATATACAACATGCAATGGAGAATTATACCTACAATTTGATTCTGGACCTATGGACAATCGTATGCTAATTTACAGTACGAAAAGAAATTTCCTATGAAATACTGTGGGGTCCTTAAAGCGGGAAACAAAATAACTAAACTGATCTTCCAAGTGTCTCCAAACTTTGAGTGAGTCCTTCATAAAGATTAACGGTTAGGGGAAAGATTTAAAGTGGATACTAACATTTTCATATGAATTCAATTTGCACCTTCTTATTTAGATTAATAACATTGTTTTTTTTCTGTTACTATAAAGACAAAGTCATAGAGAAATGTATTTTTCTATCCATTACTTTAGAATAGAATTCTGAAAAAAAAATGGTCACTTTCTCTAACAGGCAGTGGATTTTATCTATCTATCTATCTACCTATATATATATATATATACATATAGTGGCATATGGGAGTTTTATGTTATCTTTGTTCTTTGTTAACCTGGAATGTTGTATTGTAACTTTTTTCATTGTCACAACTTTTACAAATACCACTATGGGGCTGAAACCACTTTGAGCACTACTTTTTCTACCCACTAAAGCAGAGCGACTTTTTAAAACTTTCATTTAAAGGAATAGAAAAAAAAAAGTTGGCAATAGTATGAGTCCTTAGAAAGGGTTGTACAATTGAAGGAAGTGGACCGAGAAAACCAGTGAGAAAAGGTATTGAATATAACTTTTTTAAGGAAAGAAATCAATGCAGTACTCATGTTAAAAAGGGTATTGCTACAAAAATACCCTTTTGAGAACCCTAAAAAAAGAATATTTTTTTTTAAATTAAATTTTGTTATCATAGATAATTGTGTGTATAGATGTAGTCCTTAATTGTGAAATACTACTTGCGATAACTATCGTTCTGATTTATGAAGAAACAAATAAAATCCATCAATATACAAACAACTTCAAGAATAATTTAGACTTCAGATGGTAAGTATAGTAAAACGTTTTGATGCAGGAAACTAGACATTGTATTTGCTTACAATTACACTCTAATTAAATTTTGTAAAAAAATATCTACAATTTTTTGTTTTTTAGGAAATCAGTGTTTTGAGTTTAGTAGTTATTCAAAACAATTGGAAAAAACTTGTTAGGTGCTATATCATGCTACGGCGTAGTTAATGGCTGACAGCAGCTGTTGTTAAATTTGTACCAAGCAATTTTTCTCTTTAGGTACAAAATAACACCGACTTAGAATTAAAAATAAACAAAAAAAGAATAACTAAATATTCCCAACAAATGTGAAGTCTCCTTCAGCAATCTATGTAATCAGCCTAATTAATCACTTTTACATAATTAATTATGGTAAATGCTATTGCTTTCCATTTTTATTAATTTCTCTTGTAGCGTCGACTGTGTTTTCGCCCGATAGAACTTTCTGGAACAAGCCACAAGCACTCTTACGTATGTACGTAAGGCGCATAAAAGCACAATAAAGAGATTCGGCGGCGACACACGGCGCGGCGGGCGTGGTAGACGAATGCGGCCGATCACAGCCGAGATAAACCGAATCGTTGTTGCAGCGCGCTCGTTTTGAAATACGATTTTTAACACGCCCGCGGGCCGCATTATCTGGCTGTTTTCACGGGCATGGACTTATTCTTTGCAATCTTGCATTGAACAATTCACTGAGATCTTTCCTGAAGTGGTTATTAATTATTTAAATTTTGCTCGTCATAAACACTTACTTGTCCAGCGTTTTGAAACTAAAAATTGAATATGTAAAGGAAAGCCTACAGGTAGACCAACTGTTTTAACAGCATACTATCAACCAATCTTTGCACCTTTTCATGCAATGCTTCTTGCGCTCTCTAAGTTGGCGTTAAATACACCTTTAACGGGATTATACACTTGAACCTCTTAAGTAAACATTGTGAGGAGAGAAGAAGAAAGCATTTTTGTGTCATTTCTTTTTAGAACTGAGTAACACAGGCTTTTGCAATCATAAAGAAGAAATCAGATCAAGAAGCAGTGGCAAATTGATATATTTCATTTATTTGATACTGGACAAACTACAACATTTACAACATGAAGAGCAAGAAAAAAGTTATTTCAGTGCAGCTTAAAATATGACTGAATATCTTGATCTCTTTTTTCAAGCATTTCATCTTTCTATTACGATTTTTATACCAATAATCTTTCTTACTCATTTCATTACAGTTCCCAGTGCATGCCATTGATTTCCAAATATATTCCTTCTTCTGAGTTATTAGTAGAATTCGACATAATTCAGGAAGACCTAGATAGAATATGCCTTGGCATATAATTAAATTAAGGCTAAATACTATGAAAACTCATTATTCTTCCGTTCCCCTCTCAGATCTATCAACACCAATATAACCTTATATGATCGAAATAAAAACTAGCTTTCTTCTAATAAAATACTTAAAGAAATTGTTAGCGTTCTTTTAGCATTTTTAGAAAGAACTGATGACAACTAATTAAAATTTCAATATCACTGATAAAATTACTCTTAAATTGATAACCTGCAAACTTATGACAATGTACAAGGTTATGAATGTAATCACCTGTTTGATAATTAGGCACTGAGTTATAATCTGACCTACTTGCCTAAAATAGTTTTTATATCTCATTGGTCATTAATCAGTAGATGCAAAAGTGCTGGAGAGGGTTTCATTACAGAACTAGAGCATTTATTTACAAAATTGAGCTAAATCTGCCTACTTCTATGAAGACCTTTCATCAGCTTCTGGCCCCAAAATAAAATGACAATTCCTTCCAAAACTTTCCCATTATGAATCTTTCGGATCTCCTACCTTTCTTCCCAGTTTCACCTAATGATTTAAATTCACATGTTATATCCTATTTACACAATCACTTCTCCACCCTCTCCTTTGGTGTCCATAGATTTGATTGGTTCATTGCTTGGGTGTGTGCACACCTTTTTCTGTCAATACAATCATTTGTTCTAATCCAAACTCGTTTTTTAGGTTTTTTTGACATAACGAAAATTTCCAATTTAATTTCTTACTTCCCATATTCCATCATTACCTTGTGTTGTGTACATAGATTTGATTGGTTCACTGTTCAGATTTGTACAAGTCTTGTTCGGTCAATACAACCATTTGTTCCAATCCAAACTCGTCTTTGTAACTCTTACGGAAAACAACTGTGAAGTAAATTATGCTTAAAGTATCCAGTTAAATGGCTTGTAAATAAGAAATGGAATATCTTGTGACATTGTTGAAACCTCATAACTCTTATTTTTTTTAGTTTTAATAGAATTTATTTAAAAATAAAGTATCTTAATATTATAATGTATGAGGCAAATGCAATAAGTTTTTTCAATTTCTGCTTTTGTAAATTATCAAATTTTGTTTCTGTTTTTTTTTCGTTTAAAAATGTCCAGGGGCTTTGTTTGAGGGTAAACTGTGAATGATTTTTGATATTTCTGAAGGATGGAATGCTTTAGAGAGATGAGACATTTGGAGTGGGATATTTAGTTCTGCTTCAGTATATTCTAAGTGAGTAGGATTAAAGATATTAGGATGTGGGTTATAAGTTTGGGAAAGGTGCTGGGCAAAAATGAGTGAGTTTTCTTCGTAGGATTTGGACCAGATTAGGGCGACGATTACTGAAGGATGGTTATCATTTTTGAGTCTGTTTTTTGAACCCCAAATATTTTTCTACAAAACGAATAAAGGAGCCCCCTGAAACCAGCAGTTGCTTTTAATTATTGAATGTCATTTATTAATATACAAATGTTTTAAATTAAATTTTTACATGTGACGTCACAAAGCTTTTGACCCCCTCCTCCTTGTCCATTGTCACACAATGTCTCATTTTGAAGTCACCGTTTAACATCCGACATCTTTACGGATGACCCCTTACTCACAGTTCACAATTAAGGTTAGGCACAATTTTCACCTCACCGTTCCGTTTAATCTATGTTCCGTCTCTCATATCTCACGTAGAGCTCAAATTGCAGAGCTTGAATTAATTCAGCCAGGTTGAAACAATCCCTCGCTGAGGGCAATGCAAGGGCATACCTTTAGGTTTCTTTTTGATGCCTCCACCGTGTACATCACACTAACACTACATTGACTAGTGACGCTCGACAAATGGATTCTAAAGAGGATAGTTTTTTGTTGTTTTGAACTTGGCGCCTTAATGTAATTTTTTTAACGATGTCTTTAGACTTTTAGAGCGTCGAACTCGAATATTTGTAATGGAAATTCGATTGCCTTTTGAAATAATCTAAAAATGACATGTTGAATCAACATTAACAGATATTGACAAATGCGCGAGTTTTCTTTTTTGTGTACCACAATTGCAAACTTTTTTTTAAATTTGAGTAACAACCTCAATATCAGATTGAGTTACAACTATAGAAGAATTACACTATAGAAGTCGAGACTTCTCTCTCTCTCTCTGTCTTAATCTCTCTCTCTTACCTCTCTCTCTCCCTTTCTCTCTCTTATCTATCTTTCTATTTTATCTCTCTCTCAATCTCTTATAGATTAATGGTAAAATGTTCGGCTGATGTTCGTTAGGTTCTTGGTTATAGCTTCGCCTGTCTGTTCGGGTTTCTTCGCGTGAAAGTGTTTGAGTTGAGTATTCTTTAGACCACACGACTGATGAAAAACTTTTCCCTTTAATTCCTTCAATCTATCTAATGACGTCTAATAAAAGTTACTGACATATATAATAAACAAGTAAGAAATATTAGATTTAAATCGTTGTACTTCAAATTCATACTCCCATACTAATATTAAAAAATATGAAATTAACCCTGTCTGTCACGCTTAATCAATTTTTGATAAATTTCGCTTTAGAGAACCGCGGAGACGGAAATAGGAGAGGAAATTTGTCACAAAAAATGAAAACACAAACTTTAACTAAATCACTGAATTCATGCGAACGAAGTCGCAGGTTACAGCTAATAATTTAAAAAAAAAATTGTTATTGTCATCTTAGATTTAAGTATAAAGGTCAGGCGAACACGAAGAGGGCAAGCGAATGATTAATAGCGACAGCTTTATGCGAAATCAATAAGCGCGCGCTATAACCGCTGAATTGTGCTATTTGTTGGTATCGTAGTAAGTATGTAAAAGAATAGTTTTAATATTTTACTTAATGTTTTTCTTAGTTCGCAGTATCATATCCGTCTTACATTATAGAATAATGTGAATTCTCACTTCCAGTGCCTTTTAAACCGATCAGATAAGTGAATTTCATTGTATATGTAAATATTATTTTTCTAGATGCAAAGCATTCAAACTAAGTGGTCGAATTTTAATCTATAGATATTTAAAATTGTAACACATTCGAATTTATCTCACGCCAAAGCCAGACAGCTTTATTTGAATGATCATGTAGTGTGGTCGGGGACTTTGTGCAGCTGCGCAAAGTTTTGTAGTGTTCAAGAATAACAATGTACAAGCACTTTGAGCTATGTCTGGCTCCGGTATGACATAGTTGCTATAATTGATGATATAACTGTTATACATTCGTAAAATAATAAAAATATAAACAGCCACTTCCAAACCATACCAAAAACCTTAATCAACATTTAAGTCTTAAATCCCAAAAAAAAAATTTAGATTATAGATGTCGAGGCTCAAAATCCGAGGCATCAAATCCAAACAGTTGTCAATTTTTGTCAGTGTCAATTATTGACAAACTAAGTAATTGCCAAATGTCAAACCGATTCAAATTTCAAATTCAAACTATTTCGTTACTAGTTTACATATACAAATATTTCTTATTAAATGTGCTTAATAATTAAATGATATAAAAATAATTTTAGAATATGGATTGTGCTACGATAGAGCTGTCATCTGACGATTCTAACTGTAGTTTGCAAAGCGCGAAAAGTGAAGATTTACTGCCAGAAATTTGCATTTATTTAACTAAAGGTATTTACGATTATTTTACTGTCTAGTGTTTAAAAGTCTATTATTTTTTATCACAAGGTTTTAATCTGCTTTAATAATATTTTAAATGATAATACGTATTATACAATTTAAATGATGTAATTTTACCAAATTTTAGATTCTGGAGAGAACACTTCTACTTCAACAACTACAAGTTCTAACAAGGAAATAAATAAGAATAGACTAAAAAGAAGTGGTATGTACCAGTTTCAATTTATATGTGTATAAAACGAAAGGTCACCTAACAAAAAATCTCGAAAAAGCTGGGTTCACATAGGCGAAATTTGACAAAAAAGAAAATTTAGGCCCAAAGGCTTGCACAAGTTTAGACAAAGTCTCGGAAAACAGGCAGTATTTACAAAATTTTGAAAAAGTTGTAGAATGAAGGTACATAGAGGTAATGGAAGTGACTTGTTTATATTTAAACTCTTGTTCACTTTCATAATATTTTTTAAGGCTGTATTTAGTACCACTTTTAAATAATGATATTTCTTAAAAATATTTCAGAGTTTGAAGTTGTAAGATCCACATCTTTAAGTCCAACTCCTCAAAAAATCGAGAAGAAAAGGAGGCGAAGAAAGAGTGTTGGTAAGTGATTTTTTCTGTTTCTTTTTATATTCCACGGGACAAACAAGTGAGGGTTCTTAATAGACTTCTTTAAGAAGTTTCTTTTTTATCACATAATAACATGTATAATGTTATGATTATGAAATGGCTGTTTGGTTTATTTGATTTTTGGTTTGAAAGGGTATACTTCTATGTTGGTCTCGTGGAATTTTCATCAAAATCAGCTTAACGGTTTGATTTTAAAATCAATTAATGGTTATAATTGTGTAGATCTTGCATACATTATTACGTAAGTTGCTTTTGAAGTTGATTCCCATATTTCCCACTGTGCGCTAAACTGGTCCAACAGAGCCATATTCTATTGTTCCAAGTCGTGTTTGGGAGAATGGAGCTGCTCCTCACACGCTCTGCCCACAGTTTGCTCTGACTCCCACTGAGCGCAACGTGTTGCGCACAAGTTTGCACTAAACAATTGAAGAGCAGCTTGTGGCGCTTGGAAAGCGCTTTGTGTGGGCTACAATAGTGTCAAATACAGTGTCAGTGAACGAGAAAGAAACACTTTTAATTATACTTGGTTTATTTTTATCCAGAGTTGCAAATCATAAGGTATTTTTGTATTATATATAGGTACCTATGCATGTGTAATAGTATAATCCGAAATAAAATGCAATAGCAGTATATGGCAAGTCTATAATTATGTCATTTTGCATCGATGCCAATGTGATGCCAATCGATGTCGAAGTACTAGATGACGTCGTTAATCGAGGAAAAGTTTAATAGTGGGTCCCATAAATAATCAAAACGGAGCCCTTATAGCTTATAGTTTCGCGAAGGGGAAAGGCATATGTGTCATGCCATCAAGTTTCTTTTCCCCAGAAAACATGGACTCAGAGTTAACGTAAAATACATTGGAAGTGCCTGTGCTGTCACATATTCTGTGTAAGAAATATAAGTGGGATGCAGGAAAAGACTAGACAAATTTGTTGTGAAATAGGTTTTCCAGTAGCTGGTAGAAAGCGGCTGCACAAATGCATCTGCTGACATGGGTGATCCCTAAATCTGATGCTGGAGCTGTGGGGACTGTTTCCCTTTTTAGGACATGGCCATCTATTACGTAATTGAGGGAGCACTCCTTCTTCCCAGTCTGCCTGCTTGGATCTCCAGCAAAAGGAAAAGCAAGCTCAGCCTCTGTGGAAGGAGGGGGAATGCTCTAAATTCTTGGCATTTCATCCGCAGTTGATAATGAAGGTTTAATTATTATGGAAAAACACTGTACTTGATTTTTTTCTCCTATTAGTTTGTGGGAAACACATGTGTCATGTGTGTGTTTAGGCAGTGTCCAGATTCAGGAGCGTTCGATCGTATTGACCTGAACTCAATCAATTCTGTCCCTCATTACACACTCATTTACAAACTGAGCCAGGCTTCACCAGGCCTTGGTTATTTTTATTTTATTTCAGTTTCATTTCAGTTTCATTTTATTTATTGTACCTTTTCATTGTAATGATCCTTTTTCATTTAGTTTGATTTATTCGTGACGTGAACGTTGTTGTTTTGTGTTTCTGTCCTGTAGGTGGTGACAGAGAGCAAGTACTTAGAGGTATTTCATTACGATATCTAATGATTTTGTGAAATAATGTGAATTTGCAAAGGTATTTGTTTCGTTGTGAAAGAAAGTTAACATAATTGCATTAACAATAGTTTTTTTGCTGTTGACGTAATAGCGTATTAAAGTGAAAGATTTCCATTAGCTTTGATTACATATACATAGATCTGTACTGCCTACATGATATAATTAAATGGAATATTTTCCTAAAGCGCCCAAAGAGTGTTCACTATTTTCACTCTGCTTAATGGCCACCTATAAAGTGCTATGAAAAATAATCTTTATTTAAATACGATAAACAATTATAATCTTGCCAAACTGTTCGTACCAAGCATCACTTAGTAATCTCCATAATAATATAATTGCGAATGCTTAGAATGACGAATATTTATTTGAAGTTATCTCCAGAAGGGCTATGTTGATCTCGATGTTGATATAAATGTAGAATATAAATATAAACAAGCGAACGGAGTCAGGGCGGCAGCCATTTCTGATTTCTATCGCTGTCTGATCTTTTTTATTATTTATAAACAAAATTTTTCAAAGAAAAATTCAATAGTTACATAATTATTCTAAATGCTTATTTCGAAATAACAAACGTATGTGAATTCGTCCATTGTTATAGACATACAATGACAAGTAGAAAACAAAATTGCATTTATTCCGAACAAGAGACTAAATTGCTTACAAAACAAAAAAAGGTATTCACGTATATTTTTTATTTGTACAATAATTCGGTACAATTTTCACACTAAAATAGAAGGATAGGAATTTGTTTCTTGATTTTATTGCAATAGCTTTATCATCGCCTATAAGATCGTATATGGAAGCAAAGAAATATTGGCCAATTGAAGCATAATTCGCTAGGTTTTTTCCGTTTGCTCTTTAAGGGTTTTCATAACCCCCATCGCCAGATAGCACTAAAGTATAAAGTATATAGCAGACAGTAATAAACAAAGAGAATTATAAAGTATCTCGCACATCTCAAGAAAATCATGATTATCATATATTTTATAGACACATCTTATGTAGGAATGAATGAATAGTCGACCAAGAAATTGGTTTGCCACGCTAAGGTATGGTGTAATATATTTCTAAAAAAAAATATTTGTGTATAACAGGCAGCTGTCACTTTAACACAGGCATTAAGTTGTCTACCTTAGGAACAGACGTCAGTGTGTCATATAGTACTGTATATATTTATTTATATATAGAGGAGATGGGCGAATGCTGAAATTTTTTAAACATAATTTGCATAATGTCCTGTGAGCAAATACAGCTGCCGGTGTTAGTCCGAACAATTACCCGGAACAGCATGAGCATCGTATGGAATCTTTTAGACTATCAAGACAGGTCATGCTGGGTGCTATAGCCGATACTAAGGGTAATGTTGGCCGACGAATATTCCGATTTAAAGACTTCATAAAGCGTGACTTGTCATCACTTAATATCAAACATGGTTGATGTTAAATGATGACAAGTCTCGATGATGGCTCTCGGATGACAGTGTTCGGTGGAAACACATTTTAACAAAAAATAAAATGTCTATATAGGATCGTATTGAGTAAAATTATCTCATCATATGATAGTCTTCTGTAATTAGGGTGAATATGCGGATATCAAGGACCAAGGCAGTGTATCATTTGATGTAAAGAGAGAACCTAAGTATGTCAGAATACTCAGGTATTCCAACATACGAGGGGAGCCAGTAAACTTTTACAATAGAAAAGCTTATACCTATAAACTTGAAGAGTAAGTCTAAGAGGAGAGAAAAATAAGTACATGTAAGTAGTTCATAAGAGGCTCTAGGGAATTACTGAGGTCGAGAGGGACTTTGCAATGTTCCCCTGTCTATAATAAGAAAAACTTGTAAAATTGCAGAATATTCTTGAAACAAAATTTCTTATGAAAAATGTATCACAGAACACAATAGACATTTCAACATGTGTATGCATTTATAGATTACGATTTTATAACGGCTGGACGGATTTTGACGAAATTTTGAAGTAATCAACTCAAAACGATATTTTACTCAAGTAGACTTTTACAAGATCTTTTGAATTGGATCTTTAAAGGAGCCAATCCACTCTACCTTTAGACTTTGTAATAAAATAAAAAACAACCTGAAACGCTTTTAAATAAGACATTTATTCAACAAAACCGCTACACACTGCTTACACATTCACGTAAAATATATTATTCGGTCTAAACACAAAATTACTATCATTGAAACATATATTTACCTAATGCCATATAAATAGACTGTGAAATTGTCTTCAGTCACAGAATGTTCATAATAATAACAACGATTTTCTTTTATCAAATGGACATTATGTAGACATAATTCTTTCAAATTTTGTCTAGACTATGGAGAATACATTAAGGAGTAACATTTTTTATGGAATAATAGTTGAAAGTGTCCAACATTATAACTTAGATAGTAGTTCAAAAGCCGTCCAGAATGGCGCTAGTGTAGACAAATGGTATGGTATGAGTGTAGCCATAGTAGATGAATTGAAAACCTTTACAATTTACCAAATATGTTGATGTGGCGCCTCCTTATTTCCGTAATTCGACGGACATTTTTAATACACAGAGATGTTACTCCTTTATGTAGTCTCCATGGCCTAGATGTAATTTCTACAATGAAAGGTACTATTTGGTGTTCCCCTTAAATAATTACATATTTAACAAAAATATTTACATAATAATATGTTATATTAAGTGAACAAAATTTACAACAATTTTAGCATATAGTAGGTAAGTAAAACCACGATTTGTCATTAACAAATAATAATATTAATATATTGTTAAAACCACTACATTATATTATAGCCACATTAAAATATCCATGGGGTTGCTAACGTAGATAAACATTTTAAACACAGGCTTTTTAAGTAATAACGTATACGGGATATTGATGTTTTTTTATTTGCTATTACAATCTATGCACCCTGGCAGAATTAGCCGAGCACAATAAAAATTAGATTTCGTAATGACAGAGAAACAGTTGTTGCAAATTGATATCAAAATATGTTAATTTAATAATTGTTTTAGGTTTAATTACTATTTGATTAAAAATAAAACTACTGCTCTAAATTCTGCCGGTATGTGTAGTTCTGCACAAAAATTACTGTGAAGTAAGCAATCCACTACTTAAACAATAGTTTTCAAAAAAACCGCCAATAAGAAAAAAATATGCCTATATTTTTTATTGTATTTAGCAAATGTAAAAACCGAAATCAAAAATAGATATTGGAATACAATAGAAATAGATGTTTGTGACAATTGTAGTTTAGAATTGATATGGTATGGTAAAAATCACTTTCTCTTTTACATATTTTATAACTCCTAAAATATAATAACTGAAAAAAAATCAACAAAAACGTATAACGTTATAAAATTAAATGATAATAATAAATAACTTCAAAAATTATAATAAATTAAAATATGATTTGCACAATTTATTTAAGAAAATAATGTAGTTACATAGGTGAACATTATTTTATCATAGAAAGACTTTTAACGCGATAAAGGTGGACTGTTTTAAAATAACGCTTAAACAAGCCATTGGTAGTATAACTCTTGTGATGAATAAAATTTACAATTTAAAACAATCTTTGTAAAAACTTTATGATCTAATAAAAATAAGTCTCCTCTTTGAATCGATTCCGGCTTCAGTAACGAAATATTGATTATGCATACAATAAATACGTAGAAAATCAATGTGCATAAACTGGCTGCCATATTAAAAAGAGCAGAACACTAATGAGACGGACTGAGCGCTTCTTATTCCAGCGTAAAATATATAACACAAGTAGCACAGCATGAAAAGATCTTGAGGCAAATACGTCTTGTTTAAAAACAGGCAGTCAAAGGAAATCGAACAACGAATTGCCAACACCTAGAAGATCGGGAGCCCTCGGGGCCTTCCTCCCTCTCAATTTTTCATTGCCCCACCTCGAGCTGTGACCCATTTAGTTTCCCCACTCGTCGCCAATTTACTTGCCCATCTCCGATATCCGCTATCTTTGCCCTTCATCTTTGGACTCCGAGAGGACTTTCATTTTCGCAAGAACGTTTTCGTAAATCCCATCAGTAGCGGATTCAATTAAATGAAACAACGTGAACTCTATAATGAGTTTATTGTATTTGTTTTTACAGTTCTGGAGAGCAGCGGCAACCAACAGAGAAGATTGGCGGACCAAGCAGGGGACAAGGCCTAACTTGGCCAATTCAGCTCTAGGAGAATGACAGGGTATCTCTTTCCTCAATATAATTAACTCAGTTTGAACAAAATTTGACTTTACCACTTATTCACCAGGATGCAGAT
The DNA here is from genome assembly GCA_024363005.1 of Charaxes varanes. Taxonomy (NCBI): domain Eukaryota; kingdom Metazoa; phylum Arthropoda; class Insecta; order Lepidoptera; family Nymphalidae; genus Charaxes; species Charaxes varanes. Next base: position 24,328 of record JANCMC010034152.1, read on the forward strand.
TTAACCTACAAAACTAGATCCATTCCTTCATTTAAAATTTGTATACAATTTGTTTTTAAATATGGTTTAATAAAATTAACAAATAGTTGGTTTCTAAGAGGTTGATGCATTTAGGATTAGATTGTTTTTTCCGTTTTAAATTTCTAGAGTTTTATATTTTTTGTTTTTCTGTTGTTATAACAGTTCAAAGATTGTCTTATTGGTATTATTATTACGATGAATAGATCTTGAAAGTAATAATTCTCTATAATAAGAGCTACTGAAATTATAAGAATTTTACTATTATCGCAATTGTCAACAAATCAATTACTGGCCAACTATAAAATGGAATCTCATAAACTTTATCATTATACTGATCACAGTGAGTTAAAAAATGTTAAATCATTGAACGGGCAGGCTCTAGATTTTTCTCATCCTCGTTCTATGCGTGTCCTTGCATCGGAACTTTATCCTGAAGCCTGTATCGTGAGTCGTGAAAATGGTGAGCGTTTTTGTCTTAAAGAAGGTGAGCGTTCTGGTTATTCGCTCCCTTCCTATATCTATGGACATGCTGTCGATATAATCGCTCCAGAAGGTCTCGGAGTGATGCTTAGTGATTTTATTTCGTTGTTCTTATTTGTCTTATTCTTCTAAATATCACGTATCCCATTCTGAAGATAAAAATTTACATGATTAATTTTAATAACACACTATCCAGTTTTGAAGTGAAGATGGACATTAATTATTTTATTAGTCAAAATTCTAACAATACAATGTTTTAACTATATTGTTGTTATTATTTTTACAATCATTACGAGATAATAAAAATTCCAACAATATAATGTTTTAACTATTTCTTTATTAATTTGTTTTCGCTGAACACAGAAGGACAGCTACTGTTCAGCCTTGACATTTTTCCAACTGCTTTCTGTCAGCCACACAGTTATATGTCACATTTCATGTAGTCTGTTTCTTGACTTTTCGGTTTTATGTTCACATTTTTGGCATTTCTTATCGAGGAATATCAGTAATAAAGTTGTGAAAGTCTTCAGTACAATAATATATAGATCAACATTTAGTTTTATTTATAAAAAGGTTTAATTACAATAAAAATAAATTTCAAGTTTCATTTATCACGATTGATTAATTATATTTTATTGCTATGACATTATTATTTATAATAATGTTTTCCTAGTAATTGTTTAATATAAAGAATAAGATAAAGTTTCTCATTGAGAGATCATTTTAGTTCTTTAACAAATATGGGGCAGATTTAAAGTAAATTTGCAGACCTAATTACGACGTAGCTCTAAAACCTGGTTAGGGCCTTGGCTTCTTGAACAATAGTCCTCCAGGTATTCCTATCCTTTGTCTTGCTTTCTGCCATAGGTGGGTTTGAACCCGGGACCTTTAGCATAACAACTCAGTACTCTACCAACTGAGGTACCCCGCTCCCAATATAGCATAATCTAATAGAAAAGATAGTTGGTATTTAATTGAAAGATTTGATAAAGAGAAATAAGTAACTATAAAGCTTATAAATATCTAGTTACTAAGTTCATTAGGTAGAACGCAGTGGCGTCACAGATCCAAGGAATATGGTGACTTAAACACCTATTTCCCCCTCCCTGCTTTGGTTGCTTGCTCCTGAAATAACTAAGCCCAAAGGCTTACAGTGTGCCTCCTTTTACAGGGATGGCTGGCTCTGCACCAGGGATGACCAAAGCACATCAGGCTGCTATCACACCATCACAGCTCCACGCTCAGTTCAGTCCTCCCTGCTGCAGGCATGAGAAATGTTCAGGACAGGGGCAAGTGGAGAAGACAGGAAACAGCAGTTACTACAGAGGTCTGAACTTAAACTGCTTGTGTGATGAACCAGCTCCCTCTCTGCCTGTCACACACAGGCTGCACAACACAACATTTACTCACACACACGTTTCACTGCTTGTTGACTAATATACTTTACCTATTATTATTTTTAGTATTTGCAAACATACATATTAGGTCGACATAGATGATAGATCAATAATTAGGGACGCAGGACTATTTATTACGATATATACAATATATATCTCCAATAGAACACTGCCCTAGTCCACATTACCTTCTATATACAGTAACATCTCATGAGAGTATTCTATTTTTGAACTTAAATCTCGACTTGTTGAGTAAACTGGTAAATGCGTGACGAAAGCGTTACGAAATGTGTGATCGGGTGAGGCAATTACATTTCTTTCTTAGACAAATATATAATAATTTTGTTCAATGCATTAAATAGTCTATGTTTAGTTGCAATAACATTGTAAATATACACTCGCAAATGAGAACACATTTTTTGTAAAATACATATTTTTTGATTTAAAAAAATACATTTATTTTTAAATATGAGATCAAAGATCATTTCATGGATAGTTATTGAAATGACCTTAAATCCTGCCCAGTCCTTGAGATAAACAAATTAAAAAGACATCTTTTATTATACAATTTTTCTTAATGTACAAACCTGGACGATGTAGAGCATGGCAACATCGGTTATATCCGTGCCGGGCAGGCGCAACACCGCCAAGGCCGCAAGCCGCGACGGCTCAGTGCCCGAGCGGGCCCCACCGCCGGGTCGCGAGTTCTCGGGGGGCGCTAAGATCCCTCGCAGCTTGGCGTCGTCGAGGCATCGTGCAAAGGACAAGTCCAGGGCCGTGAGTGGTGGGCACGAACTGGAACGTAGGGCCAGGGCCGCTTCGGCCGGTGAGCCAGCTAATGATAGAGATCTTAGTGCCGGAAGACGCGCTAGCAACCTGTAATGCAAAAAAAAAAATTCTTAAACATGCGCGGAAATAGTGTCATTACGTTCGAAAAAAGAATAAAGCAAAGTTGTATGGAATTTCGATATACTCGCTTTTTCAAATTTTGAACTTAAAACGAAATTTCATTATTGTCGTGTTTTTAAAATTCAAACAGGAGACACTACTTATAAAAAAAAATTGATTCAAAAAATGGCGGCACTATTTCACTACATTTATTGCCTATAGGCCAAAATACAGTAAAAAAAAAGGTAAAATAAAAGTAAAAATGAGCACGTTCGTTTTACTTTCGTTTTACTATTATTCTTTATTTTACCTTTTGTGCCGTATGGCTGTGTTACCGTTGCCTTATGTAAACCGAACAAACATAATATAAGTTATAATATTAACATAATATAAGTTATAATATTAATTAAATTATAAATAATTTTGCTACAGAATTTTGATTTATTTCCTTACATTTTTTGAGAAAAGTATTATGTAAGCCTCGGCAGAAACAACAATTGCCTAACTCGTATTTTAAAACTCTACTCGTCCCGCAATTGCAAGTTTTCTGTGCCTCGGCAACAATGTACTATTAATTTAAGGTTGTTTTTTTTTTGCTTAAAAAAATATTACGAATACTGAAAGGGTTTTATGTGGGGGCATGCAAAGGAAAAATACAAGTGCAGTGGTACTCACCAGGCCAGCTGCCGCCGAGCCAGGTGGCACCACTCCAGGCCGAGGCTGAGGGGCTGGCGGCGGGCGATGCCGGCCAGCTGGGCGGCCGACACGCGCACCTGCACGAACGACATGCTTCGCCATATTGATGGGTCCATCTGCGGATACGAAAAATTCGAATTTTTATTTCATTTGATTACTAATAGTTAACAAAACTAATATACAAACTGGCGAAACAGCGATCTTATAACACAAAAGATCCTACTGGGTGCAAAGCAGTTAGAAGCTCGAACGGCGACTTGTTGTACAAAGATCAAGACATCAAAAAGGCACAGCATCTCTATTATAAACAATTACTCTGAGCGTGAATGCTAATGCCATACAACTTCCAGAACTAGAAAAGAACACGGGACTTATTCCTCCCATAGAACCCAATGAAGTAAAGTTAGCTTTACGAAGAATGCCCAACAAGAAAGCTATAGGACCTGCCGGTATCCCAGTAGAAGCTTGGAAATGTCTACGGGAGAGAGGAATTGTACTTTTTACTAATCTCTTCAACTCTGTGATGTTCTCTTCTAAAATGCCAGAGGCATGGAGATTGAGCACCGTGGTTCCAATTTACAAGCACACATTACATTATTAAAAATATATATGTTACCGTCTAAAACAGCGTTTTAGGATAAAGTAGTTTACACCTAGGACAGACCGATATATCACGCATTTCTTGAAATTTTCTCTTTAACTAACTTGTTACAGTTGGGCAGTGCCGTATACGTACGAGTTTATTATGAATGTTGGATACCATTTTCTCATGACATTCTTTTTTTATTTCTAGCTCAGCTATTTTTATCTTTTTAACGAAAAACAATTTTGGTTAAAAATACAAATAAATGATAAAAAAATATTTCTGTACTATTAAGAACTTCATTAACTATTATAAAACTGCATAATTTGTTACTATAATGCGGTTTTTATCGAATTATAAGGGGAATAAGTCATACATGACAAAGTGTTTTTTGCGATTTCACAATAATCAACTTTTTTGAGTTAGGACAGTTTATGACTATAAGCGTGCGATATGATATATTTCTCTTGCAATGGAATAAAAATATGTTAATTAAGAATTTGCATTTTTTTAAGTTCACATTTCTGATTTTTTTTTTTAACGGTACGGTTTTTTCATAAAATATACATCTAATGACATCATGAAACATAAAAAATGATTGATTGTATCTTACCGAGTACTCAGCCCAAGCCTTGCAGACCAGAGCACACGTGGCCAGCTCGTGCGGGGTCAACTTGGCGAAGACGCACAGCATGGCGTCGCGGTCGAGCCACGGACTGCCCGTCGTGGACGCCAGTGACAGCGGCGCAGGTCTCACGGGGTACAGGGGTTTCTTTAACACCTGGAATACCAAAAGAAAAACATTAATATCCTTATGCCGGGGCCAGACAGCTCAAAGTGTTTCTACATATTTGTCCTTGAAGACTACAAAGCACTAAAAAACTTAGCGCAACTACACAAAGTCCCCGGCCACACTACATGCTCATTGAAATGAAGCTATGTCTGGCTCCGGCATAACTCGAAGAACGTGGGAGTCTAGCCTTAATTGGACGGACCAAGAAGAGACAACCTCAATAAAAACCTAAATCCCACGGTGGCTGACTAGGCCATAGGGATGCGTGGCTGGATAGAGGACCAGTGCCGACTAGTCCGACCTCTGGAATACCGGGCGGCCTTCTGGAGTAATAGCCTTACGTCCATGAAGGGGGCACCATGGGCGCGGACCATCTTTTCCCCCATACTCGTGGGATCAACATGGCACTGGGAGAAGCCTATGGAGGTGGGCCATTTTGATCATCTTTTCACAAGAGTCACGTAAAAATGTCGAAAACATTGGGAAGAAAAAAAAACCAAATCTATTTAACAAACTATTTCCGGTATGCGTTTTAGGCTAGGTACAGGTTAAGAATGCATTTTTTTGGTTACTACAAAAACTACGTAAAAATGTCGAAAAGATTTAATAAAGACCAAAATCTATTTAGAAAACTATTTCCGGTATACGTTTTAGCTAGAAACAAGTTAAGAACGCATTTTTGATGATAAGAACAAGATAACGTGGCCTTCAAAACACCTACGTACCTCGATTTTCTCCAGTTTAGTTAGATTATAGGCACTTCACAGCCATTTAATTGCCTTATTTTGCACAATTTTTTTCAATTTAAAAATTACCCCATGTTCTGCGCTGCATAGAGCATCTAAAACTATATTTTGATTTGTTCGAATTGGTTCGTGTGAAGAGTAATGAAAGATTCTGAGGTTAATTTTGCTCTTCTGAACATTTAAGAAAAAGTGGGAATTTATAATATTTAATTAAAACATTTTAGACACAATAGGTTCTTTTTTACGTCCAGCCCAGACTAAACGAAATAGCTGGCAAAAAACGCGATCGGAATAATTATTTTTACTGAAATTTCAAGTACTTTTTAAATGTTGATATTCATTTAACGTACAGAAAAGTATTTAGTGAAAATGTTTATATCGCAAATGTGCTAAAGGGTACACGTACGTGCTAATAACTTGTAAAACAGCCATTTCAGCTACTCTTTTCTGCGCCATCCACCCGTCGCCGCGGCGCGCGAACGCGACCCCGACATCCGGGTGCAGCGTGCGGCTGGCCGCGCCCTGGTTCCGCGACGCCGAGGCCAATCCCGATCGCTGCGGGTCCGCGGCGTCGACCAACAGGGTCCGCACCCCCGCCGCGTCGAGCGCGTCGAACAACGCCGCGGCGACCACGCTGGCCCCGACCCCGCCGCCGGCCCCGAGCACCGGGATCACCAGCCCGGCCCGGCCCCACGGGGCCCAAGTCTTGGTCCCTAGAAAAGTCGACCTCAGAGGAATTGATAGCAACTTTTCATTATGTAAAGTACATAATTAATAGTTATATAAAAGGGATCATCATAACAACTCATAATTTATTTATCATTTTTTTTTTCGTATAAATCATGAAAAGAGTCAAACACAAACTGAATTTTAGTAAAAATAATTGTATTATTTTCTCCAAATAAAGATTAATAAATACAATTATTGTTAGCATTCCTACTATATTTGATAGATTTGAAATGCACTAATAAAGTCAAAAGTCTAAATAAAGAAGTTATTGTTAAAGAGTTAAGGAAATCTGTCTTAAATGCAAAGCCTGCGTCCAGTCTATGACAAACAGTGAGCCTTTACTGATTAAAAATAATCGTAAGTCATAGTTTTTGAATTGTAATTATATTTCACATTTCAATTAACTATTCCCCGCAGACTCTCGCGGAGGCTTTCAGGTGTGTCTTTTCTTATCCACATTATTTGAATGAGTTTTAATTCTTCGTTACTGATCTGTGTTCTGCTTACAACTGGGACGATTACGTTGTGTTACATACTTCGAATAAATATAGTATTATTCATTTTCGGGCATTACAAAATAGTATTGATGTAATTAGAAATTTATTTCTACAGTTTAAAGCTAATACCTTATACCTGTAAAAATAAATATTTAAAAGAATAAAAAATGTACGTAAATATACGTAGATAGATGGCAGTAATTTTGATCCTGATACTATTCATGAAAAATTACGTTGCTGTTGACCTACAGCCGCGAGTACACACCCGAGATCGCCCTGGTCGCGAACTGGCGGGTCGTCCTGGAGTTCGCCACCCGCTGGACGGTCGCCGCCCCGATCGGAACGGTTCTGGCGGCGATCGGCGTCGCGACCCACGTCCGTTCGGCGGGGATCGTCGGTCGGATTCGCACGTCCGCCGAGCGCCTCGCGGTTCGAACGGTCCGGGCGCTTACGACCACGGAGGACGAATCGCTTTCCTCGGACGGCGGGCCAAACAAGCCACAATTTGTACAAAGGATGTACTGTAGTTATCAACGTTATGTAGTAAATAAGATTAAAGGCTGCCATTTATCATTTAGGAAATCATATCTGCTGGGAGTGGTAGTTTAGAAGTGATATGGCAACAAAGAGGTTAGTGATCTAAAATCATTAATTAATCACTCAATAGGATTTCAATGCTGACGACATAAAAGTTTTCATAGCTCTTTCATGTTTCGTGACATATCATTTGTGATGAGCAACACTTGATATTAGTCGTAAGGTTGTAGAAATCGTGGGGGTTCCGAGGATAACGTCAGATGGCAATCGGTTATCTTAACTCGCCCCACAGCCACATTCTCTACAATCTAAGCGAACCCTGGTATTAAACCGGGATAACACTAGGAAGAAGAAGATATATTATTATATTATGCTCATTCCGGGTCTTACAAGCACGTTGTACGAGAACACTCCTACAACACATTTTTCTATAAAGCGGAATAAATATACCGCGTTAAAGGTGGAATTAAAGTAGTTATAAGTTACAACTTCTGTCAACAGTCCTCATGAAAGCTTTGTTTTTTTACTAGATCCAGGATATTTCCTCATATTCCAGTTTCATAACCAACTAGTCAATCACCATCATCAATGTGGGTGCTACAATAGCCGGATGTTTATCGACCTGGGTATCTTTCGGAATTCAGACCAATCTCGCTGCCTTAGCTACCAAATGCGTGGAAATAAGTCTTTACGAATTTGGCCACCGCTTCCGGGTACCAGTATCTTCTTCCCACATAGGATCGGCGTGAAGTGAAGGAAATCCTGCATCCTGCTCGTTTGTCCCTTATAAAATAAAAATTTTAAAAATCTTGTAAAATGGGACAGTGCCTCAAGCGGCTACTTTGTGATAGTATTTTTCTTGTAGCCTAACGCGATAGCAACTTCTAATTAAACGTGTGTGTTATAAGAGTAAAACAAGATTTTTATATAAATGCAACATAGCTTAATATGAACGCTCATGAAAAAATAGAAGTGGGAATCCGTCTGGTTTATAATTGAAATATTTATAATTGCGCGTCGGCTTCCGAACGGTATTGCGAAAAACGAAAATACGGACAGTCTAGCAATTATTGTTCATTTGCTTTTTATTGTTGATTTAGGTGAATTATTCTTCTACATTTTTGTACAGTCGACTTTAGTACTTAATGTTAATATATTTCTAAACGTTTATTAGGGTTTTTTACATATGTATCGACCAATTTAATTGTTTGTTAATTTAAATATAAGTAGTTTAATATGATATTAACTGAAAAAATGTAGAGATAAAACTTATATATTAGATACTGTAATTTTTCGCAGAATTATTTTGAGTGTGGTTTTAGTTACTTGTCATAGTAATGTGGACATCACATTGCATGTGAAACGGACTCATTAAAGAATGAATTATTAACGAGAGATCAAAATTATCTGAGAAACTATTATTAGAAATAAAGCCTCTTTCCTTTTGGAGTCTTGATTATCTATGACTATACAGTCGTGCAGTACTTCAGCACATGGTCAAAAGAAACCCATAGAAATATCTCTATTAAACATCAACTTCTCTTCTTCCTTCTACCTCGCGCCGTCCCGGTGTATTACCAGGATCTAATTAAATTGCAGAGAACCGTGAGGCGAGTTAAGATTACCAATTGCCATCTGACGTCAAAACCCTAAACAATCTTTACATTCTCAGGGCTAATATCAATCAGGGGCATTAATATTAATAATAAATAATAATAATAAAGTTTTTTTTATTCAAGGCATATAAAACCCAAATATATCACAAAAGGTAAATGTAGAACAATAAAAATACAAATAAAAAAAAATATTGCCCCACTGTTTTACATGCCTTCGAAACACGAATGTAGTCAGGGGCTTTTTGAAAACCACTGTTAGATTGGATCACCCAAGTATCACCCGGCCGCGTAAAAAACTGCTTGGCCTGACGATCGAGTCAAATGCCGGGTAAAGATTAAGCTATAACCTTCTCTATTTGTCATCAACGAAATAGAATTTAAAATTCTACCGCTCTACCTTTGAGATATTGAGGTGGATTTTTTAAACAAAAAAATAAAAGGTTAGCAAACTTTTTACTACATTCGCAAAATAAAGTGAACGTATAAAATATTCATCCCTCGCGAATCTGTGTGCGCATGGGCTTAACAGATGCGCTCTCCCAGGGTTGAAATCAGTTCGCCAAACATCAACTTGTTTAGTTTCAGCCCATTTTGAGCTCTCCTTTAAGCTTTTGTTGTGTTTTAAGGCGCTTTGGTGAAATGCTTATAGAATTACTGTTTATATTTAAGCCTTTAAAGGGTTAAACCGTAGAGTAAGTGCTCATTCTAAAGAATTGAGGACCTAATAACGAAGCAAAGCATTATTCTTTTAATCATCGATTGTATTGAATTTTTCGTGTGTGTTTCTGTATGAACTAAGTTAATTTAAAATACAAATCGGAATATCTCTATATAGTTAAGTTAAATTCGTTTTGAAAAGGAAAGTTTTTAAAATTATTTTCCAGTACAAAAAACGTAAGTTAGCAATAAAGAAATATGAGGTGAAAAAGAGACAATTCTTAGTACTGTAACGGTATATACATTTTGTTTTACACTATATGTGTGTGTCTGTATATGTATGTAGACACACATCCGTGAAACCGCTGTCTGGCTTAATCTCACTTGTGCTTCGCTCAAAGTCTCCTTGAAAATGTGTCATCACACTGAAAGGCACTATTTTCATACGTGCATAGCGCAACCATCACTTTTGATCGTTGCCTGAAAATTTATTAAAAAGGAAAGAAATAGAATGTGTATTTCTGTTTTATAGAGCATTCATTCGTTTCTTAGCTCTATATACGCTTGTTCACTCGCTCTATGCTCCATATATCTTAAGTAACATAAACCACTTAACTGAAGTCTATAACTTTTTGTGATAAGTTGATTCGATAAGTGGCAACACTACTGACTACCGGAGTTTATTGGAGGCAACACAACAATTGAAGGGCTAAATAATTCTTTAAAGCATTTTTTTATGTCGGCAATATACAACACACCGCTATTCAATAATTATTTATTTGTCGCCGACTGTACTCCAGGGCTGTATAGAACTAATACGTTGGCGATAAGCGAAATACCTTTATATTTGAAGCATGTTTTTAATCCAGGCTATCCTCATTAAAAATAAATTATAACTCTTTCTTTCTTAGAAAATAATTACTTGTTCTTACCGCCTGTTAGATACAATCTTGGCCCCGCGCTACAAACCCACAAGTAATTACAAGGAGGCCTCGACAATAGATCTAGTGCTGTAAGCCTCTACTTATAAGATGACAGGAGTATTAATTTTCGTCCGCTGGGACAGAGGAAAGGGCGAGATATATCGGTAGTAAGTGTTAATGCATGATCACTGCCACAGAGTAGCAGAGCACATGCTGCCCTTTCCCTGTTATAAAGAGGCAAATGCCGGTCCATCTACCTTCATCAGGTGTCTTCTCTACCCACTCTGCTCACACAATGCACTCGCATGAGCTTTCCAGGGCAACAGTTGATCACCATCTATGCAGCTAAGTGCCTAAAGGGCTGGCAAGGACAGGACCTGGTGTACCCACAGGTTGCAGCAGGCGGTTCCCCTGGGGTGGGCAAGGGGCTCTCCTTAGATCTCAATGGGCTTTTCCAACCTAAATGATTCTACAGTGGGATACTGGGGTGTCTGAGTTACCAGCTGGGCTTAAAACACAACAAGGGGAGACCAAGTTTATAGACTTTCAAGGGAGATCCTTTTAAGAGCAGATTCCACCAAGACCTGTTGCAATAAATAAATAAGCCAGTTGTATTTAAACAGGAATATAAGTTTGATACAACTACTGCAAGAGGTATCCAAGCAACAAGCATGGAGGCTGGAAATGCTAGAGATGAAAAAGGGATGAATATTGTCGGGACCAGCACTTTTAGAGGTGTCAAGTCTCTTTAGCTTTTTTTCTACATCGCCTTGTGTGAGGAAAATGTTTCCAACTTATGAATTTGGATCAGGTGGAGAGTAATTTGGAGAACTGTCGTCACGTTCATATATAGATGAAAAATGAATTGCGAATAATTTTGATATATCGCGCTTATTGCTCGCCTTTTGTTTCCCAAAATCATAGTAGAAGGGTTTGAATTATTCTTATAAATACAGTCATTTTTTCAGTATAAAAAATTAAGACAAAAAGGAATACCTAACGATTTATCACAATTAAAACTATAAGAAACTGAATTTTCAGAAACATAATCATTGTTTCTGAAAATTAAAATTTATATAATATTTCGCAAATATCATTCTAGTGTATTTTTTACATCAGGGAATAATTTTTAAAAATATAATATAAATAATAATAACAAGTTCCCATGCATTTGTTTTGCTAACGATTTTTTGTCTCCACCGATCAAACGAGAGCGCAAACAAGTTGTTATCGCAACGTAAACTTCTTAAGTATTATTAAAACAACTGCTATTTCAAGATTAAAACGGGATAGAATAGGAAAAGCGGAACAAAGGATGCATGGAGCTGGATATAAAAGATATTGCTTATTTCTGCATTCATTTTCCGAAGCTGATATTTCGTCGCAACGTAGAAAGAATCTTTATTTAGAGTAAGAAGTAAGGGGATTTAGTTAAATTTAATCACTAGGTAAAAATTAATTATTCGGTCTTATTAGTTCAAAAATGATATTTTGAAAACAATGTTCCAGTGTTATGCTTTAAAAGCGAACCATCCAGAGGTGAATACTTAACTCGAAAAAAACTCAGAAAATTTATTTGTTTACTAGTCATGGTTTTAAGACAAACCTTTCTAATATCAACAGGTATTATTTACATATTTTTTTGTGACTTAAGTGCAGCCAAAGCTCATTTTCTTGGTCAATGAGCTTAACATTTTTTTAGCTACGGTAATCCACCTATGTTCCTGTGAATCTCATTAATCCCCTGTGAATTCATCCATTTTTCTGCAAAATATCTTCATATCAAAAGAAGACCAATCAGCTTCAAAACAAATTCTCCGGCTTTGCATTTGTCAAAGAAAGCTTTTGTGGCAGGAAGCTGACATGGCAATTGTGTGTGTGTCTAATAGAATCTAAAGTATCGGTTCACCAATCAACCATTCTGCAAAAAACTATTAACATAGATACTTTTAAGTTATCTGATTTTATATATCTATACACATACAGAAGGTCCACACTATTCCCTGTATTGCACTATGCAGTGGTCACACTTTGTCCTGTGTCTGAATGTCTGGAGAGAAAAAAGCAGTGCACTGAACATTTCTCACAATGCATTCTGAAAAATAGTGACAGCAATGGTCACTAGACTGGTAAATATAGACCACAATGCACTGGGAGAGATGAAGAGCAGACAAGTCTTTGAACTAAACACAATATTGTGTTCCAATACTTTTCAAGACATACCTGCAGTGTGGAGAGCATGGTTCTTGTTAAGAGTCTGGTCCTCTTCAGTTCTTCTTGATGCAGTTGAGAGATGATAATGTTATCGCTGCGATGCCTGTTCCTTTATATAGCCCCAGACTCCTTTATGTTACCTAAGAGCAGGTGAGAGGCGGAGTAAACCACTTACCTCACATTGTAAGGAAGAGGAGTTTCCTTAATGGTCATCAGCATCTTACCTTTCAGGAAGTGGAAAGTTGTGACTAACTATGTTTGAATATAACTTGCATGAATAAATCATGGTATGTTTAAATTCAAAGTCAAATAATGCCCTATTCAAATAAACTTTGAATAATCATTTTCAATGTCCTCAATATTATTCAATAACATATAATATTATGTTAGGCGCATTCTGGGTCGTACATGCGTGTTGTACGAGAATACTCCTATAACGCGGATTCAATCTACCGTGTTATAGTGGGGACTACAGTATATTTAGATAAATTACGTAAAATGAAATCCATAATACAGTTTTTGTGTATTTGTATATTAGGCGAAATGTTAAATGTATGCGAGTGGGACTGAAGCGACGCGAAGAAATGACGGCGAAATAGCTGTACCAGATGAGGTATCATGACGCGCAATGCGAAATTTTGTATGCGTATCAGGTAACGCGAGAATGAGGTACTATGATGAGGGAAGCGAAAACACGAGGGCAAAATAGCTCTACGAGATGAGGTATTATGAACTCTTAATTTGTAAATAAATTAGAATATAGGCACTGCACGTGTTACATTCCTCATATCACATCACTATTGGGTACACATTTCGTACACCAAATTTATAATTCATTTATTTCTAGTAAGCGTTTCCGTTCTTTTAATGATTATTATCATAGACTTTACACTCTTCACTCAAAAACACATGCAATATTATTTATCTCGTCTACGATTTTTCGACAGCGATAGGTACATACATGTTTTGGGCGAACAATGGCATAGAGTTATTGTGAAGAAAATTATTTGCCCACCTTCTGATATCTTATCTTTTATTGTACAATTATAAAGAACGTAAGAAAAAACTTTTAAATTTATAGTAACAATGTAGTAAAAAGCAGCTACCCCTAGTATGAATTTATACTTAAAGTAGCGTTGCTTTTAGCGGTATAACCGGCGCTAGTCTACGAAGCGCTGTTAGTCAACGTATGGAAAGTTTCATTTTAAACGTAATGTTAGCATTAACTGTTAAGATTTGTTTTTTTTTTAAATTAAAACTAAGGAAAACAGATTATGAATAAATGAAGAGGCTGGTGCTAAACATAAATTATTAAAGAAAAATTTAAAACAACATTAGGGCAGAGTAATTCGGCGAGGATAAATTTGTTTACAGCCACAGTGCTTTAAAAAAGATAGGGAAAGACATCCAAAAATCTTATAAGGGATCATCCATAAACTCGAATTTTACGATTTTTTGATTCTTCTCCTGTACTTTTAACAGGCTGTCACATCTTGTAATCTTTGGTGTGACTTTGGCTTTTTCCAATTATTTTTACTGTATGTTATTTTAACTATCTAGTGTGTCTATAAAAGAAAAAAAATTGATGTCAAAAATATTTTGACCCCCCTCCCTACCCGTCGTGATGAAACATTCCCATAGAATCTAATTAAACGGGACAAAAGCCACAGCAACAGGTGTATTGTTTTCTATGCGGTTTTTGCCCCATTTAATTGAATTCTTCGGGAATTTTTCTATAGGGATGTCACATTTTGGTGATATCCCTTTAACTGTGACACAATTTATGGTCTCTTCTGTATAAAACTTACGAAAGTGCGGGCAGTGTTGCGCAGATCGCGTGAGGTTCTTCATTCCAATAACAAACATTCGTTACCTACTTCGTGTATGAAATTTTGTCGCAATAATTCTATACGAATGTTCGCCCGATATTACCGGTTGCGGCATTAGAATATGAAGTGAGCCATATTCCAGCGGAAATGAACCGCGAACGTTTATTATTTTCGATTGAACTGCGCCGCTTCCGGTTGCCCAGTAAAATTTTATTACTCGGTTTCCGTTTCCATTATTTGAAAAGATTTCCCTATAATAATATCTGTGTGTGGAAAACATATTTTATTTAACGACTTATAAGAAATTCACCTTGGTGGTGGAGCGTTGCATTAGATTGGGAATCAAGAGGTCACATTTTCGATTAAATTTAGACATGAACCTTGAGACATTCAGTAGAAAAGTTTGACTATTATTTACAATAAAAAGTACATACTAGTATTAATATTGCTTACTTACAACTTTTAATATGTGGATACCTCTAAGATTATCTTCAAATCTTTGCAATTAAAAGTGACAATTTAGATAATATTTTTGTTCTAAAATTAAAACTAGGAATAATTTAGATATGCTTAATATACTTATTATCGTTCCAACTAAGCTGTATAAATTTTGGATCCGTAATAGGTCTTCATCTTCCATACTTGAGATGACCGATTGCCACCTGAGACGTCATTCCCGGAACCCCCATAATCTCTACAATTCTATGACTAATAGCAATCGTTAATCGGGACCCACTGTAATACGTGTCTTCCGAAACACGGACGAGAATATTGGAAAACCAGTGTTAAAATGGGTCACCCATCCTTCACCCGACCGCGGTTAGAACTGATTAATCTAGCGATTGGCTCAAGTGCCGATCACTGATTAAGCTACGACCTGTTCTAGATCCGAATAGGTAAACGGTGGCAGTCGGCAAGAATCCGGTTTACGCCCCGAACAAAGTTTTGAAGCTCCTTTGAAGGGGTAAGGGGAATATCAGACATACCTAAATTAATTCTAGAATTAAAAAAAAACAGATCGTGTATACATCGAGATCAAATATTACTCTAAAGTATAGGAAAGATTTTTGACATTCATTTTTTAACAATTAATTTGGCACATATTTTTACAAATAATAAATTTTGTATTTAAACTGCATATTTCCTAGTTTTAGTTAGCAATTTTATCTGAAATGGATAAATACATCGACTAAAAATATACTTGACAATGAAGTCGAACAATATAGTATTGAATTACGCACCTTAGTCAAATACTATGTTATATATTTGCTTTGGATGTAATGTATAAAAATAATATATATATATATATATGTATGTATATATGACACTTCTACTCATCAATTTGAGTAGAATACCAAGCTTGCAAACAGTTAAAATTCAAGAATTATGAAGACTATGTCTGAGGCATTTAGTTTGTCCCGGATAAAGTTACTACTGTGAAGCATATCACACCTTAAAAGTTGCTGCAAAGGTATGCATGAAAGTAGAATCATAAAAATAAGCTTCCAAGTAAATAAAGATTCTAATAATTTATTTAAGATTTCTTTCGGAAGATTTGACGATTTCTTTATTTCGATGGATTTGTAAGATACGTATATTTTATAAAAAGTATATAAACATGTATATACTTTAAGGGATGCATCAAGGTGCAAGTTAAAGTCCTCCACTGTACAGCACTTTGAAATTAAACCACCGAATTTCAGCAAACAGTAGAATCTTGTTGGTTTAATATATTACGGTTGTATATATTAACATTAATTGAACATTTTCATTTGAGATCAGTTCCCAAATTGAACACAAGCGCTTAAAATTTAGGCGAAAACTAACACTCGGATTAAAATTTCTTCAGTTGTTCTCTATTAGCCTGTCATTACAGTTGACTTACCTGATTCCGTCTGCTGCCATTTTATTTATTTGAAATTAATTGATCCCTTCTTGTGAGTGAGTGTAAAGTTTCGAAACTTACTACGGCGTCTTTAATATCATAAAAGCATCCTACAATATATATTAGTGGATACATTCTTGAATACTTTCAAGCCATTACATCAAGAGCTTCTACAAGGCCTTCCCTTAAAGAGTCCTCTGACCTCATTGGCCATAAAACAGCTAGTGCGTTTAGCATATTAATAATGGGCATTAGATAAAAATATAATGCTGAATAGTGCTTTAAAGTGGCTTCTTCGTGATCCTGTGGCTCGAGAGTTAGTTTACGGTATTGAACTTTAAGTTTTGCAAAAGCTTTTTTGTATATGGGCTGCGCGTGGAGTAGGGAGATAAGGTAGTTCTAGGTGGTTATATCTTTTCAGTAAAAATTTTATTATTGGTACATTTTTATTATAAGTGGCGAGTTAGCTAGCCAATACATTTTCTTTAAAATTAATTTTGCTCGTCTCCAAGAGTATAAAAAAAAACTTTTATAGTTTAATACGTATATTCTAATGCTAAAAGGAGAAATTGTGTCTCTTACACCAACTACTTGGATACGTATTTCCCATGGCCTATAATTTTGAACGTATCATACATTCAAAATTATAGGCTACGGGAAATACGTACGTACGGGAAATACATACTTCCAACCTTTTGATCTGAAAGGACATCCTAAGTGATTTCTGTCGGTGGGATTCCTTGATGGGAAAAGGACCACCGAGGTCAAAGCCAACATGCTGGAAAATTTGGCCTTCTTCAAGCCGATAGGACGGAAGGTTTCCCATAATGGGAGCTTGTGGCTTCGAGGCGGAAACCTGACAAGTCACACAACGACGGATACGTGAACGGATCAAATTCCTAGCTGAGATGATGTAGTACCGGTTCTGGAGGATTGCTCGAAGAGAGTTAGGTCCCACGTGAAGGTTCATGCGTCGATCCTACCCAAGCAAATGGTTATCTATCAGCGAAACATCAGTGGAATACTTCAATTTGCTGCTTATGCTTTCAACTGCACTTCACGTCTTCACCATACACTATCTATCTTATTTTGTCTGATGGTACACCTTGGTGGGAATAACAAAAGGAAGGTCAACCGACAGCAAAAAATAAATTAGGGAATACCAAAGTACGTACTTCTACAGATCAATAATATGAACAAACTAGAACTAACAGCAAAGAAAACAACGACACATGTATGTACCTATATCCTCCAAATTCCAATCCACAGTGCTATGGGCATATACAGACTGCTATTTCACTCTTTTTTTAATACATTTTGAATCTAATCTACAGTTTCAATACCCTTATTGCTAATTTATTTTGTTTTAGTTATCCGAAATCTTTAAAGTGTATTCTAAATCGCGGATTAAAATATGTGTTAACTCCCCTCTTTAGTGAAAACAAACGTTATACGTACTCGTATTTGAATAAGATGTTTTTATATCATATAAATTTAGTAAATTTTAGGTGAGTTGTTCAGTCGTGTTTTTTTCTTATCGCAGCAGTTGAGAATTTTTTCTGCTGGTTTAGGCGGGTGTTATTGGAATAAGACTGAAATACAATACATAATGGCATTTATTAGCCAGGCAAATAATATAACTCCCTAAATTCTTCGCATATTGTTTTTAATAAGCATTATATGTTTCTTTTTTAGTTTCATATTAACTAATAATCACGCTTGAATTTTATCAATTCTACCTGATCCCGATGAGTTTATTTTATTTTCATTAGCCATACGATGTTTAGATCCTGCTACTAGACGAGGGTTCGAAAAAAGACATCTGGATTCAGATTTTCCAAAATTTGACGACTTAGTTAAATTCATCAAGGATGAATGCAAAACGTTGGAACTAACTGAAACTCGCCCCACTCACGTGAACTCAAATTCAGGGCAATATAACGCAAGATCAAAATTCAAAACATCATTAATGGTTGGGAGCAAACCAATTGCCAGCCGGGCCCGTGTAATTTCGGCAAAAAAAAGGGTTCTTTTCGGAGTGTTCGAAGCTGGACCCCATGTAATTCGGTGCAGAAGGTCACAGCCTACATCGAGACTGGAGTTCTTCGGCGGCGTAATACCAACAATCAGGTTAGTGGAGCCTTTTCCATACCTTGCATTCTTTCGTCGATATTCGTAGCTGAGTTTTCTAGCTGCAAATTGGACTATTTCGTTCGCGCCTCACCAGCGACCTTTCACCATTTATACAGTCCACTAAAACAATTAAATTTCCCCTACACTAGTATTATTTTGAGCTAATGAAGTAGCGAGAAACAGCCAGTTCTTTATGGATTCACGGTTATCTGCGTAGACATTAAGGTTGCGTGGGTGGTTAATTTATTCCTTCGTTAGGTACAATATTTTCTCCATTTTACAGTTAATAATTAAGTGTAAAGATTGAAGACCATTATATAATAATAAATTTCACGGAGACAATACACAGAGAAAACATTCCGTTGTAAGACAATTTAACGTGTGCTTCGAGCGGAAACTTTGTTTGTTTAATTTCGAGCGTAAACAAGACACTTGTAAATCTTCGTTTAATCTCGTCTCTAGTGTCACAATTTTAGATTTCTATAACAAAAGAAAGAACGAAGAAATTCAAATTCGGTAAGTGCTTTATTGAAGTAAACTTTTTAAAGAAACGTAGAGTCACTTCTCTTTTTTAGAAATCGCATCTTAATTAGTGTATTAAAATTCTCTTTCAAAATTATTATGGTCCGTAAATTATTTCGTTATCGTTCACATATATTTTCACAGTGACAAGGAAATTTAAGTTGACAACGACGATATTGCGAAAGGAGGAAATGCGCCCGGCTCATATTCATGGATTTTGATCGCCATAAATTTGATGCAGCTGACGGCATCGCATCGCCGGAATCTGGTCCCACGTGCATTTCACGTTTATTATATTATGCAGCTTCATAACCAATTAATACGGTATAACGTATATTTCATAGCGGCCGAAATGAGCAGTTATATCCGCGAGTGTGTGGGAGTTATTAGTAATATAAAATTTAATACGGGCAGTCTATTAAATTTCGATGAGCGATGTGAGTTAGGTATTGGCGTGGTTTACTAGAATTATTTGCAAATTACATTATCAATGAATCGCTTTTACCATTCCAAATGAAGGTATGTATAACTATTTATGAGATACAAATTCCGCGAGAGCAGGAGTTTAGAGCCTACTGTGCTCACAAAATTTGTCTAGAGTTTAAACATTACCCACTTAACACGTGCACTAACCTGTGAATGCGCAGCACAGAACTCTGGTGTTGGCTGTCTAGTACACTTTTTAGTCCATACGAACGCACACTTTCACAGACAGTATTCCATCCACTGCCTAGCCAAAGGTATTATTCTACTAGTGTAGTATTAAATATCTAATAAATAACTTGTTTGACATGTCAAGGTTTTACAGTAGATTGTAGAGGGATCTTTTGGCCGCTGAGCGCCCACTAAAACTTATGTACTTAATTTTTTTTTCTTTTTGGTGTTACTTAATCGTTTCTTCAAATTTTCTAATCACTATTGCGTTAAAGAAGTTTCACTTCAAAAAGGTAAGACAGTTGTCTTGCTTCTATCTAGGATAAGGTGCACAAACCCTTACAATCGATGCAGCAGGTGCGGCGCAGTACACCTTTACTTATACCGATTGCACCCTCTGCTAATATATTTACCGATCCGAAATAGCCTAAAGGCTGCATTGGCTATTAAATATTTTATAAAAACTAGTACTTTCCACGATTCTGTCCGCGTAAAATTAAACTAGCGAAAACCTTTAGACCTTCTTAACCTGGATCTATCGAAAAATCCGTTCTTAGATGTCTATTAATTATAAAGTGTATCCTTGCCGAACTTCATCTTTTTTTTGAAGAATATTAGAAATACTTTTTAGGTATGTCTAATATTCCCTTTTCCCCTTTACTTCTTGCGTGTTTCTAAATTTCATGTTCAATGACCTTTCACTTTCATGAACATAGAAGAAAAAGAACATAGGTTCGTCCAGGTGTAATGCTAAATTAACAAGAGTCTGGGGTGTTGAATCACGTATTTGTAAAAAATACACTCTAAAAATGTCGCTTCCGTTCACACATATTGTATTCTTTATTCTTATTTTATTTATTTAATTACTTACCAACTTAAATAAATACTTTTTGGTCTTGCAAATGCATTCACAGATGCGTTCCTGCACAGATGTAGTTCAGGCAAGAATAAAATTCTTATCGTATGCAGGGTTTTGGACTTTTGCACGAAGTGATAAGTTTGCCAAATTTGGCTAATGGCAGTAACATATCGTTTTGCATATAGAAAGAAAAAGAAAGAAAGAAAGAAAAGTTTTATTTGAGGCACACATAGCACTGCAGACATATACAATTACAAATAGTAGACCTTATAAACTATAAAAACGAATATACATATAGACGAATTGACATCAATAAGATTAAATATCGTCAAAGAAAACTGTTGCTGAAAATATTTGTCACTTTCTCGTATTCGTTGTATACAATTTCACACGTATTACCCGACAAAATGTGGAAGTGTCAAGCCGGCAAGGGGGCTATTACGATAAGCAGGCTGTTTAACGTCAATCACAATTATCTCCGTCCCATTCACCCATCATCTTCCCTCCCACTCGCGCGTTGTGGCGCGCGCGCATTCAAATGCTAATCCAACATCACTTGGCGCACCATATTACCTGGTTTTGGCAGGATTGTCTGATTGATTACATTGTTCTCCATAACAATGTCTACAAATAGCTCAACGGTATAAGGTATGGACCGAAATCCGCATGGTGCCCGGTTCAAGCCCCATACCCCACATGGAATGCCTATAATAATGTTTAATTATGTATAGATATTATTTATGACCGTCTAGCTAACGAGTCTGCTGAGCAAAGGGCTTATAGACTAGGTCTCATTCATAAGCGATTAGCCAATGAGTCTGCTGAACAGAAGGCTCATAGACTTAATCTTATTAATGATCGATTAGCTAACGAGTCTACTGAACAGAGGGCTCATAGATTGAACCTAATTAATAATCGATTAGCTAATGAGTCTGCTGAACAGAGGACTCATAGGTTAGATCTTATTCATAATCGACTAGCCAACGAGCCGGGAGCGCGAGCACCTCTTTTGCGGATTTAAGTGTGATACGAATGAAAATAAAATCAACAATCAATATAATGCTGTCTATCCTAAATATTTGAGACTTTATGCTTTTTGTTTGAAATTTTCCTATATATCCTAATACTTTTTTATTTCCCATTTTGAGCTTTTTGTCTTCTAAATAAGCTTATAATGGCACTATTCCCCCAGTGCACTTTTCTTGTTGGAATTTATACAGCTGTGAATTGACTCTTTGGGATTACCCCGCGCTGCATAGCCTCCCGCCATGTTTCGCTCGATTTTCCTCTTTTATTAGGACTCTCCAGTGGTTAACCTACTGCCTGTCATCCTGTGAATGTAAACCGACCATCCCATCAAGTAACCAAATACGCAAGTGCGGTTTTTGATGATTCTAAAGTATTTGTGAAGAAACACTAACACATTATTGTTCATTGAAGTTTTATTATCATCACACTCAATGACCTTTTCCTAACGTGACAGCAATTTTTACATGTCTTTAAAACCGAGGTTGTTATAAATAAAGTGCATTGTATAATATATTTACCATAAATTACTTTAACGTCTCATTCCTTAGAATATTAAAAGTTAGGTACTGTGGCCTGTGGGTTAGGTGGAATTAACTCTGATATAAATAATTTACTCATATTTTGAATGTCAATAAACGACTAATAAGGCAACCAATTAAAAGTTGAAGTTATTAATTATACACACAATCACAATCATATTGATTTATAAGTATTTATAGTCGGTATGGAGTGGATTTTTGTATTTTAGCATATTTCAGTTTTGTTGCACGAAATTCAATAATTAGTCGAAACGAATTAATTATTTGGCGTGTACAAACCCATAGGTGCACCTGCTCTCAGACTTATTCCAATCGTAGCCTCGAGTGATGGCAATATGAAAGTATTCAGAGTGATATAACGGGTCCATAGCACCTGCTGTCACACCTGGATGTCCCGTAACTATCAGATTCTAAATTTCGAGCAACGATTTAGGTCCCTGAATGGCTCAGAGTAACGACTATAAACACGGCATGAAATATTAATGTAAAGATTAATAAGTCTTCAACATTACTGAGGATTTAGCAAAACAGTGGATCCCGTTGGGGTCTGTGGCATCACAGGTAAATCTAGAAGGTATAAAAAGTAATAATTTAAATATATTTACATATTTAAAAAATTCATTTCAATCACTATTGCAGTTTATTTTATTTTATACATCTTTTCCTGAACTCTGTATTTCCGTTCATTTTTCAGGCCGGGCTGCTTTGTGTCCCACAACATTATAAACAGCCACTTACACGCTCGCTCCTGTCAGCTGTCACCGGCCGCACTGTCTGTCTCTTCTAGATTGCTTCTTTCTATCATTCGGCATTATTTCCTTCTTCCCTAATCTCTCCCACATATCTCCATCCTTTCAGGCCCTGTCTCCCCCCCGTCCTCCCCCCCGTCCCCCCCTGTGGCATCCCCCCAATCCCAGGCCCTGTCACCTGCACTGCCGCCGTTTTTCATCATATCTTAACTTATGGTTTCAATCAAGAACAATGGTGCCACTACCAACAAATTAGGTTTTTGAGTTATGACAATGTTCTTAAGAAGGAGCTATATGTTTAATCTATAATTAATAATATAATTATGCTTAATTAATGTTAATATTTAGCAGTCTAATTTTTTATTATATATTTAAGCCTTCCCAACTTTAGAAGGTTTAAAAAAAAATGTTTAGCCTACCTCAGTGATCTTAACACTATAGAAGAATCTTCGATTTCGTCAACTTCGCCAACCGTCAGCGTGTCATTTCCCAAAATAGCACACCCGACCTCAAAGCCCGATATATTTTCCTCAATAATTACTTTGTTATCATATTCAAGTGCTAACTTGATTGCAGCGGATAAATGATTTCCGTCAGCTACTTTTGTTACTCCTAAAGAGGAACCCGCCTTAATAGGTTTAACAAATAGCGGATAGCCTATTTCCTTAGCTTGAGAAAGGGCAATACCCGCGTCCATATTTTTTTAAATTTATCACACATCAGTACATACATAAGCACATCCCATACAAATGAGTTATACATATAATTATTACTATTTTAAAACAAAAAAAATGAACTTCTTTCTTACAACAAAAAAGAAAAAAAAAATCGAAAATAAAGCATGGAAATACTATCTATAATGCTGTTTTTTTTAAATATGATATAAAAATAAGTACTTATTTATGTATTTGATTGTATGTAATGTAAATATTTACAACGACAAAAAAAATATAATACATAATAATAAATGAATAAGTACATAATTGTCCTCGCGACAACAAATCTGCGGAATTCTTGAAACTGTCCCAAATAGTTATAGCCTCTATTAAAGAAAAGTTCGTATAAAGTGGAATATCTTCAAGATTAGTCATTGCTGGGTATGAGCGAATAACTAGTTGGAAATGCATTTTAACGTCTTTTAATGTACCTACTAATAATAATAAAGCTTTTCACTGATGTTAAGATGGATAAGAAAATATCTGTTAGTAGCTATTTTTTAACTTGACATTTTTGGAGATTCAGAACTACGTTTCTTACGGAAGTTGTACGTTTACAACTAATTTTATGTACTAAGTGTTGCCATGTCCACACCCTTCAACGTTGTGTATTTTTACTGATGCAGAAAATTTGTTGCTTCAATCACTTCTTTACTAATATGTACTAAAAGAATGTCCATTTACATATTCATCCAATGAAGTGTTCTCCATTTTTTGACTTAACATTTTTGGGGATTTACAACTTCGTTTGTTTTATATCCGTTTTTTTTCTGTATTCGTTTTTTTTTATATAATGTAAACACATATGTTTTAAAGAAGGGGGATGTCAGGTATCTCAAAATATTATATTTAATTTATAACAATATTATATTTGTAGTGGGTAGATGATTAAATCAGTCGATACGTAACCGCTGTTTGATTGACACTTCCCGCGTATTCCGCGTATTTCAAACACAATTTAACTTTATATTTGTTAAACGTACCTAACCTGTCAGAAAACGTTCAACCAAATATCAATAGTTTCATTATTATACATGTTTTAATTCTATTTTCCCTACAAAATTCCATATTTTATCACCGTTCAAACCTTTCCTGGATTTCCACGAATATTTAAATACTAAAATAAACCAAATCAGATTAGCCCTTCTCGAGTTATAACGACAGTAATGAACAACTCATTTTATATAGGTACATATATCCAAGAAGATATATGGTTATATGTTGTTATATATGTTGTTATATATGGTTATATCTTCTCTTATAATAACAAAAACAAAGTTATTCATTATTCATTTTAATAAGTGATTAAAAACGAAACTAAAGAAATTGGGTTCTGTTACAAAGAAAAGGTGACAAAAGTAAACCCATATCTCTCACTTTATCGATGTAAATCTGGTCACACTAGTCAAGTGCTAAGGTTCCCACACACGGCATAGCGGCGCGAAAGCATTTGCGATGCAAATTACTAAAGCTACGGCCACACTGAAATTATTTATATTTGTGCCCAAGATGGACTTCGTTCGGTAAAATTTTTGTGCGCAAGGACGAGACATCACCGGTTGTTCGTATTAATAATGAATCGCAGATCAATCAGTTGATGCAAAAAATATGACTATATTATTTCATTTCATGTTTTGCTAATTATTGTTTCTATTTTTTTCATTTAGTCACTTTTGTTATTTTTATATGTAAAATTAGATTTAAGTTTAAAATATTTTTCTTGTATCATATAACGTTCATACAAAACTCGCATGCAAATCACTTCCTGTTTTACTTGAAAGAGAAACATGATTTTCAAGCACTGTGTTACTAGAAGAGGAATCTGAGGTGATATTAGATGTTGTCTTATTTATTTGCTGTATATCCCTATGTATGAGTGTATTATGCTTAGATTTGCAATATTTACAACCGGACAGGTTACAATTTTTAAAGGAATGCCCGGGGCGTAAACAATTTCTACACACTTTAAACTCGGTCACCTTTCTATTACGTAATTCAATATCTAAATTGCGAAATGATGGTATACAGTGATTATTTATTCGGGATATCTTTTAAAGTCTAAATTATCTCCTGTGACTAAGTAGATGATAAATATCACAAATTATTAGTCATATACAGAGTGTTCCAAATTACAATGACATCTAGATTACCGTGTGAGAATAGATCTACTGAGGAACTAATTAGAAAAAACAGGAAATAGTTCATGTGGGTAGGATGAAATTAAGAAACAAGGACAAAATGATACAGTAATAAAGAAATAATAAATTCTTACCGCCCTGGAAGATTAAGAGCTTCTTTAGCTGCTTTATCAGCCATTTCATTACCTTTAATGCCTACATGTCCCGGAGACCAGATAAAACATATTGATGTTCCAACGTCATGTAACATTTTTATTAGGCTTAAAATGCATTGTATACCTGGGTGGTCTGGATACATGTTATTCATGGCTTTTAATGCACTCAAAGAATCTGATACCACTACCATATTGCTGAACAGCAAAGGTGATAAGCCTGATTCGACTCTTAGTTTTAATTGTGAAAACATAAAAAATCTGTTTAGCTAATCTATTTCCCTCCACTCTCATTAGATGTGAATAGAAGGCAATTTTTGCTGTCTGTATTTATAAATTTTTTATTATAATCATTAGAACTTTTTCACAATGGGTTTTGGAAAAAGGCATGTAATTTCTATATTTTCAGGAAGTAAATTTTAACATCTTTCCGTTTATTAGATAATCATTTGTTATCTCAGAATAAGATTGTACCCAACATTATCAAAATTGTCGGAACATATGCTCCGATATTACACAATTATATTTAATTTTACACACAATTACATGCCATTAGCCCCTTCACCGATATTGCATTACGTTGGCATTGGCGAACAATGTATCGAGAGCGCTTACGAGAGTTTTTGCTAACTTTTCCATTCGCACGTAGTTATGGTTTCTTTTTATTGGCACCGAGACTGGTATGTAAGAGCAACATGCTTGTAATTACTTCTACATTCGAAAGAGTAACAGCAACTTTGTTTATGATACATGTACGCTATTTGCTATTTACATACATTCCGCTGTATGCATATCATAGATTTTTATGAAATTTTGTGCCTGTTTGAATGATTCCCCTGACAACTGGATCTGGTAATTGGTCAGTATCCATCTTACACTGTGATAAATGTCTTACTATAAAACTCTATCATCAGAAGACATACTAAGCACGTGTGCGATATGACCATTTAAAGACAACATTAGGCAAGTTTTTTCTTCTATGTAATTTTTGAGCTCAATCATTAAATATGTTACAGATTCCTCAACTTCGGAGGATCCAGCTCTTCGTCGGGCGGCGGCTCTGGCAACTTTTTATTTGACATCATCAGAGTATGTATCAGTTAATTTAGAATAATTTTCAGCACTCTCTCAACTGTCTTCATTCTCAAATAACATTCTTCTCGTCATTCTGCTCAATCCTTTTTCGTCGCCTTATAACATTAAATCTTCACTTTTATCGTCTCATAAATCTACAACCTCTACCACAAATATTTTCTTGGCCATCATTAACACTTTCCTACTTTCGACTCTTTAAATAATCCGGCACTGCACATCTCCAACACTGCCTTGTCAGTTTCACATTCGCATAGATAGAAGATCGGAAACAGCAATCGAGGCGAGAATAGAATAGATATCTTATCGTTACATCGAGAGGGACAAGAGTAGGTGAAGGAATTGCGCCCGACATGAAAGAAGGTTAGTGTCAGGGACTCAGCGTATAGAGATGGTGTTGCAGCGACCGGCGGAGGTAGCAGCTCGCGCCGCAGGAAGCGCCTTCCGATTGTTTGCGGGCACTGATTCACTCAACGTGGGCCTGACTGCCTCGCACTCCGCCACATTGGATCCCAACGACGTCCCACAAGTACACCTCAGACCATAGCACGCTCCTAGACGACGCACACCGTATCGCCGGCTGACCGGACAGACCAGCGCTTGATGAGATCGATGGTGAAACGGAATGATCAACAATAAAACAATAATACACCAGTTGATTACGTTGAAACTTACGATTAAGTGGAAGCTAAAGATTACAAAGCCATCGATCTCGTCAGAGCTTACGTCGTATTTGGCCTCGTAGATGTTTGTTGTTGTTGGACGGTTGATTTTCCAGGGAATTACTTGAAAGTAGACAGTAGTTTTGTTGTAGTTGTATTTTCTCGGCTGTTCGTCAATACCTTAGAAATCC